>KB679746.1:0-17306 GCA_000349165.1 Anopheles christyi | reverse complement strand
GATTCTATTTCTTTCGATTGAACTCGTTAACAGCTTCAAATTGATTTCATGCGCGTTTTCACTTTCTTCTCCGTTTGAAAACTGGTTCAAGTCACTTTCGACTTCACATCTGTCCGCTTGTTTCGCATTTGACAGCAACTGCCAAGGGACGAAATTCACAACATTGCTGTGCTGTGGAGTTGAAATATCGTGTGTGTGTGTGTGTGTGTCTCGGAAATCATCTTTCTGCACTAGAACTGTTTGCCAAAGATGAATCAGAAGCTAAACTAACGTACTTAATAGCGGTGCTGAGTAAGAACAAAGCAAAACTGTGCCTATTCTCCCTCGAAGTAGCCAATTCGTGTGAATTTCGCCGTAAAGGCTCGCCTTCTGTGTTCGGTGGTTCATCAAGCTCTTCATAAACGATTTACACTATCTGAAAGAAGAAAAAAAAACAACTTCATTTCCAGCTAGAGCAGGTAAGGGGTATTTTGTTCGTATAAAAATTCCCCCAGAAACCAGTATTTGGCAAGAATGTTAGAATAGCGATAGCGGCACCCAGGCTGTACATGTTTCATCATGCTGCGTGTTTTTTTTATCGCTGACGTAGCGATGGACAGACAGAGGGAGGAGTGCAGCTGTTATTTACATTGATCCAGTTTCATCTCATGGTCCCGGACAGTGCGCGAATGCGGACGCAGTGTGATAGGCCACCAAAGACAACGTCAAAGCAGATGGACCGATTGCCTGTGTTTGTTTCTACTATCTTCCACCCTATTGTATTGCCATCCACCCACGCAGTGAACGGGTTTGCATCGGGGGCTTTATCGGTCAATGTAAACAAAAAGTCCAGTTATGATTGCATCTCTCTTCATCCCCTTCCCCGTTTCATCTCGTATCTAGAGCTTACACGCCGCGCTGAACTTGTTACTGATTTCACGCATGCAACACGTCGCCTACTTTTTCTCTTCGCAGGTATGGGGAATAACGACTGAGTCTGGTGAGGAAGGTAGACCGAGTTCCGAGGCGTGGGGGGAACAAAGATAGCCAGCTTATCGAGCTGAGGTGTGATGCTGAAGATGCCTCAGTCGACGACCAATCAGCATAATAGTGCTGCTGTAAACGTGTGCGGTTCCCACCAGCAGCAGCTCCCGTTCGATCCAACCTCTGGAATGGCGAATGATTCGAGACAAACGATGGCCACATCAACAACCAGTACCACTGCGCACGGAACAAGTGTAGCACCGCGATCTAGACCGAAACCAACTCAGCACGCGTCGAACACACCTGCAATTGGACTGACCCTGGCAGCCATACCGCTTAATCCCTCGCCAAAGAATGTTATTTCGCCCATTCCGGCTGCGGTAGTTGAGAGTGATAAGTTTGTGGCCAACTTTGATGATAAATTTCTTGGCGCTTCGATACCGAGCCACAGTCCAACGGACGGAGATTCTAGCTGTTTCAAGTAAGAAAGTGAAAAATCATAAAATATACAAATAGACTGTAGTTTTTATTTATTTTTTTATTTTAGGTTCACGGTACCTTCGGCCGCTGTATCACCTGCCGCTCTGCTGTCTCCTTTCGAGCAGGATCCGATGTCTACGTCCACCACGGTGTCTATTCGCCCGCGACCAACAGTGCTGTCGCACTCGCAGCAGCAGCAGCACATTCTAAGCAACTCGAACAGTGAAAAATCGCTAGTCTCTCCCTTGTCCGGATCATCGACGTGGAACCCTTTCGGAGATCCTTCGCCTTTTAGCCCCATCTCCACGCTGACTGAAGATCAACTGTTTGGTGCCGAGTTTGACAAACTGCGGCTCGAAGGCAGCCAAACGTCTATCGTGACCTCTCCGGAGGAAATGAAATCGGATCGCTGCGTGTCCTCCTGGGGTTCTCAGCGGGGATCCCTTTCGCAAGCCCTTTCTACGGGAATGATTGCAACGAACGGTGGCTTGACGGGGAAAGATTTGCTGACACTTGAGGAAGATCCGTTCGGTTCCGCTCCGTTTACGCTGCCAAAGCGGTTCAAACAGAAAAGCAGCTCTTCAAAGCTTGCCTCCAAAATAAGTGATCGTTGGCGGTTTGCCGTGGGTAGTGGACAGGGAGGCGCAGGCAAGGAAAGCTTGATACAAAATACCCCGACGGAACCATGCAGCAATGGCATTGATGGGAGCATGGGCAATCTTCACAAGGACATAGACAAATCAGTGCTCGCACCAAAGAACCTAAAGCTGGACGATCTCATCAGTAGTGGAGAGAAAGGTTCACCCAGCTTCATCAAACTTCCACTCGACGATCGTAATAAATACGAAAAGCTCAACTCTAACGACATCACATCAGACGATAGTGACTCAGAATATTACTCCGAATCCCTCGGATCTCTCGCTATTGGGGTTGCTGGTGCGGTCGGTGGAGCTGGTACTGGTCATACAGGAATGGGCCATACGCACAATAGCACCACTGGTATCCCTGGCGGAGGAAGTGCAAAGAAGCACAGTTTCAAGCAGTTTGTGGAGAGCAACATTCCAGAAAAATTGCAGGCAGTATACCATAAGGTCGATAAGAGTCAAATGAAAAACGTGCAGCTGGTAAAGAAGCTGCGCAGCAAGGTGACTAACGCCAACAAAGAATCGGCATCGAGCAATGCAGCAGCGGCATCGAAGAGAAGTGACCGACGATCGGCGAAAAAGAGTGGAAACCGAGAACAATCGAATGCACCAGAGAATGGTAATGCCTCGGACGATGATTCGATTGGGTCAGCATCGGATCTTCGGGCAAATGATGACTTTCCAGAAGGCGATGAAGTCAATGCGAAGGTTCCTTCCTACGAACCAGCTCGGCGAAAACCGTTCGGTCGTGGACCGTTTGGCGCTGAGGGAAGTGTGGACGATTGCATCAGTGAGAGCATTAAAACGTGCGGTTCAAGTGCCTATCATGCGGAGTGCGAAAGTGTGACCACCAACGAGGACAACACAAGTCGAATAGTAACTAGGGTGCGCGTTAAAAAGCGAGACTCTCACTTGGACTCGAAGCATAGCGTTATCGATGAAGATGATTCCGCGGAAGAGGACATGATTCAGGGCGAGAAACCGCTACTATTGGACGATGAACTTGACTATGAGTCTGCTGCAGAAAACAATACAAGTGGTGAAGAGGTTCTGATCGACCCTTTCACTCCAGAGGACGATATCGTCGTTAAGAAGCATGAGGGCACCCACGATGAAGATGAAGCGGAAGCAGAGTTCGACCCATTCGCGATGGCCCCCTTCCGCAAACCGTTCGTGACAAAACGGAACAGTGTAGTAAAGTTCTTGCCCGAAGTACATCCCATTCCAGAGCACTGTCCGACAAGCGGGGGCGCAGAGCTACTGCCCAGTGATTTCATCACCTCCACACCTATAAAACAGGCAGCTACAAACAGCTACGAACCTGCACTAACTGCGTGCAATGATTTTTTCGATTTAAACGTAGACCCTATATTGTCACAGCATGAAAAATGCTCCCCAAATGCTCGGCGTGATCTCTTCGGACTGGAACCATTTCCAGCGACTCCGATAGTTCCCATAGCCACGGCCGCATCGCCTGGAATAGTTGCGCCTGCAGCAAATGTGATGGTGGCTTCTCCACATACAGTAGGCATCAGTGTAAAGCAGCCGACAAAAGCTCCTAATACAAGTACACCTCAAGAACCATTCATCTCACGTGTAACACTGGAGTCCGGTGGAGTAACTTTAACTCACATAATTCCTCACGCCAGTGTTCCAGCTATCCCCATACTCCCTGGGCCATCAGCAGCTGGCGCTGTGCCGACCACTTCACCATCTTCTTTATCCCTTGCCATGGCAGTGTCCAGCCAGAATCAACAGACAATCGCGCACACTCATCCCACATCCTACAGCAGTAATCACCACCATCATGCCGCTACTGGACAGCAATATCTGACTGCGCGGCGCAACTATGTAAACTTTAGCCAAATTCCCTCGCACAGCGTTACCTCCATTTCGCCAGATAACAACTATGTCAACTTCTGCCCGGACGACGAAGACAACGATGACGTGCGTAATCTCAAGTCGGACGATTACGACGACAATAGCAGTGATACGGTTGTAAAAGTGTCCTCCAAAGGATTCCTAACCAAGAAGCAAAAGGTCAAGTACAACCATTTGCAAGAGAAAACCAGTGGAGGTGCCAGTCATGAGGGAAGTGAAGAGTCGGGCAATACGCTCGGGCAGATTTTGAAGGCTAATGTCAGTGGATACCGTAAAGCCGTGCTAGAAAGTGGTGTCGGAAGCATCGGAAAGAGTAAGAAAGACGACCAAACATCCAGGCTACCGAAAGCAGCCACCAAATCAAGCTCCAAAGCGATGGGATTCAGCAACATGAGCTTCGAAGATTTTCCTTCCGATGAACTGGCAGATGAGTCGTTGGGAGCTGCCGATGGCACGCGCTTGACGACGGGTGTTGCCGGCGGGAAACTGCTAAAGATGGCCCCGTTTGAGGTAATCCGGAACGAAAAGATGCTACTGGAGGCTGAGAAAAAGTTTGGTTCGCTGAAGCGGCGGAGCAACCCATTCTCCTGATTGTACGCCGAAGGATATAAGAAACGTAAATGAAGATTAGAGGAGTTTCTACGGCCAGGAGGACCAAGAAAAGTTGCAATTATTGCTTCATTACGTTTGTAACTATCCACAGTTTGGAATGGCTACTACTACTACTGCTCCAGAGAGCACAGGGCTGTCTGGCAGACCTCTTAACTCCTGGAGTAAATTGATCAAAAAATTCGCTAGAAGTAAAAAATGCATATGTACGATTCTTTAGAAGAAATCGAAACATGCACCGAACCAAGAGACTGGAAAGCTTCGTAATGATGAGTGAAAAATAGTACTTTCAAGTTAGCGATTACACATATGCACACCGGTCTGAACTTGGGTCAGAAATGAAAAGTGCAACGGCACGGGCACGAAAGTGAGAATAGAACAGATAGGAAGACTCCTTCATCGCTCCACTAAGTTAAGCAGATATTTTATTTAGGTGATATTACCAAAATGTAGCATTATGGTATTATACAGGTATTGAGTGCATGCTGGCTTACGTGTAGAGGAAGTAGTTTCCGTTTTGTGTGAACAAGTTTCACATCTTTGTATTATTTTGTATTATTTAAAGCTATTTATTATCCTTTTCACTACGGCTGAGTCAATGGGCAGGTAGCGTAGGTATTTTACAGTAGGATTGTAATGCAATAGAGCCCGGAAAGCGGACAGCTATGTAACTATATATGTTCAGTATTATCAGGCAGCAAAGGTAATACGAAATGTGCATTTCTACTCATGTCATCATTTAAACACCATAAACATAGTAAAGCGATGTGCAAAACATTGGTTCGTAAACTAACGATCGCGTGGCACAACGACAAATACAAAACTAAAATCTAGAATCTTGACCTTGCCTCAAATGCTAATCCACCTCTAACCCTGTTTACACAGATTACAAACTGAAAATATTCGATTAATGCAATCCCTATACGACCCGTATATAGTATATATAATACACATATATATATTTATATAAATTATTTCAAACGTGATTTTTGTTTTCATTCCTTCGTTCAGTTTTATTTTATTTCCAATCGCAGGACTGATTTTGCATCATTTCTCTTCCCTCACAGCAGTAAACTCTGGCGCAGCTTGCGCACGGTCATATACACCGTCTGATATAGCTGCTCGTCTTGGTCGCATTCGACTTCATGCGTCTGTAAGTTGATCACGATACGCTTACCCCGCACAGTCACCGTTAGGCGGTCTGAATCGATGAACTTTTCCATCGACTGCTCACCGAACTGTTCTTGAAGCGTTTCGATCAGACAGTCCTGGTAGTGCTTTTCGTCCACCTTCGACATCCGCGTCCCGATGACGCTGCTGCCCGCAATGTCACACTGCAGCAGACAGGCCATCACCATGTCCGCGTACATGTCATTTACCGGCGTAGCCTGCCATTCCAGTGTAACTATCTTGCCGTCTGCTGTAAGATCGATACAATCGCACACCCGCAGCCGGGCCGTTGCTGTGCTTCCCGCGACAACGGGACTTTCCAGGACAGATCCCGGTCCACCCGCACGTTCGAGAAGCAGCTTGAGCACAACGGGTGATCCAGGCCAATGAATACTTTGCTTTTGTGTCACGATCGACATGCTCATGTCGGTGTATTTGGACAAATCAGTTGGTGCTAGCAGATGGTACTTGAACTCACGCTTTACCAACACACCACTCAACCGTTGACAATCGGCTGGTTCACCGACGGCCAGCGTACCCATAACTTTGGCCGTTTTCTCTCCTCGGAAGTACAACTCCACCGGTTGTGTGTTGCGCGGGTTGTGAAAAGTGATTTGTACTTTCGGGTTGGCTTCATACTCTCGCATCAATGCAGATTTCAAACGGCCCATCTCATTCTGTTCCCCGTGCACCAGTACGACGTGGGTCGGTTGCAGGAGCCGAATAAATTCGCTCGTCTGCTGGTAGTCCGTGTGTGCAGAGAAGGAAATGTAGTCCACAGACATGTTTAGTGGTAGCTTCTGTCCGTTCATGCTGGTGATTTCTTCCGGCTCAAACAGAATCGTCTTGGCTAGTGTCCCCTCAACGCAATAACCGGCAATGATGACACCATTTTTCGGGTCAGTGCACCACGTCTCGAACAGTTCGCGTGACAGTCCGCTCTGCATCATGCCGGGCGATGCCATAACGACACACGGTCCGACATCATCAAAGTGATCGATACCTTTCAAGTTCGAGATGAACCGAAACACGAACGGATTGTTGATGGCAATCTGTCGGCGGATCTTATCATTCATCGCGTTGATGTACGTCTGATACACGGCCATACATTTCTTCGCCAGCGAGGATGCGTAGTAGATGGGAATTTCCTGTAGATCCGGGTTTTGGCTCCAGTACTCATCCAGTATCAGCAACAGTTCCTGCGCTCTGCCAAGCGCAAACACCGGAATCAGACACCGTCCACCCTGAGTGACAATCTTCTGCACGAGTGAAGTGAATCGACTCTCACGATCCTCGCGCTTCTCGTGAATGTGCGTACCGTACGTGGACTCGGTAATCAGCACGTCCGGGCGCATGGCCGGAATTTCAGCGGCCATCAAATGCCGATCCTCCTGCCGCGAAAAGTCACCCGTGTACAGCACCCGAATGCCGGCTATTTCAATCATAAACATGGCCGCACCGAGCACGTGCCCCGCGTTGTAAGCCCAGAATCGCACGCCCAAAATATCGCGCTCCTCGTGGAAATTGATCGTTTCAATCTTTTCCATGCTGGCCTCCAGATCCGCCTCCGTGTACAGCATTTGGTCGGTGGAAATGTTACTAACTTTTATGTAATCGGACAACATCCACCTGTAGATGGCCTTTGTAGCGTGGGTCATAAAGCATCTACCCTTGAACGAAGTCTTCTGCAGAAACCAGGGCAATGCACCGCAGTGGTCCAGATGGAAATGGGAGATAAACAGCAGATCGATTTGATCCGCATCGATAAGATCAACGAACGGCAGTGCATCCATCCCGGACAGCCCAGGATGGATGCCACAGTCAAGCATGATCTTTTTACCCTTGAACTCCAGCATGATACAAGATCGGCCCACTTCCTGGCCCGCACCAAGTGGGCGTATAACCATCAAGTCACTTTCTTCCTTCAGCAACCGTGTCCCGTTTGATGTTCGCTTTTGCGCCATTATTATTTGTTGCTTACTTGTTTAATGAACGTTTCAGAGCACTATTCACTGGATAAATTGGCGCTGTGTCGGCACTGCAAACCTTGGGTAAACAAAATTTTCTCCGCAAAGTTTGTTTTGGCGTAGTTGTTCTGGGACAACGCCGGCTTGCAAAGTGTCAAACCATTCGGCAGCTGGCGCTGTCAGACGGAGTGGTTGAAGTAAACTCGTTTGCACGTGCACGTTCGTGTTGTTTTGAATTGCCGCAAATTATTTGGGGATTACTTGCGGAACTTTGTAATTATTTTTTCCAAAACATTTAAAAAGTGCTCCTCATGTAAAGATGCCTCGACCAAGTGCGAAATGGACCGACTTGTCCACACCACTAAGTGCGCCTGTGCTTGAAGTAATAGAAGGGCTTGGTTTCGAGAAGATGACACCGGTGCAGGTAATCCGCTTAATGCTAATTTGCTAGCTTCTTTTAAGCTGATTGTATGTTTCTTTTTTGCGCAGACGGCCACAATTCCTTTGCTTTTGTCGTACAAAGATGTTGCTGCTGAAGCGGTGACCGGTTCGGGGAAAACTTTAGCCTTCCTCGTCCCTTTGCTGGAGCTGCTGCTGAAACGGAAGCGAACCGAGCCATGGAAGAAGCATGAAATTGGAGCCGTAATTGTTTCGCCCACTCGCGAGTTAGCCACTCAGATTCACGACGTACTTTCTGAATTTTTAAACCATGAAGAGTTGCGATGTTTTCGGCAGAAAATGCTCATCGGCGGAAATTCGGTAGAGGAGGACGTAGTAGCTATCTTGAAGCAGGGTGCCAACATACTCGTAGCCACCCCCGGTCGATTGCAGGATCTGTTTGAACGTAAAGGAGATCTCAATTTGGCCGCAAAGGTCAAGGGTCTAGAGCTGCTGGTACTAGACGAGGCAGACCGCTTGCTAGACATGGGATTTGAAGCGACGATCAACACTATCCTCGCATATCTTCCACGACAACGTCGTACCGGTCTGTTTTCGGCAACACAAACAAAGGAGGTGAAAGATTTGATGCGCGCGGGTTTGCGCAATCCAGTGCTGGTAAGCGTTCGCGAGAAGGCAACCACCAGTACGCCAAAGTTGCTGCAAAATTTCTATCTGATCGTTGAACCGGAGCAGAAGCTGGTCGCAATGCTAGAGTTCATTAGCACGCAGAAGATAAAGAAAGCGATGCTTTTCTTTCCAACGTGCGCTTGTGTTGAGTATTGGTCAGTTGGTATAGCGGCCCTAGTACCCTCGATGCAGGTTCTGGCGCTGCACGGAAAAATGAAGTCACAACGCTTTCGAATACTCAAGTCGTTTCGCGAAGCCGACAGTGCCCTGCTCCTCTGCACCGATGTACTCGCTCGTGGCGTTGACATTCCCGAGGTAGACTGGGTTCTTCAGTGGGACCCACCGTCAAGTGCAGCCGCGTTTGTGCATCGTGTAGGCCGTACAGCACGACAAGGATCGGAAGGTAATGCGCTAATCATGCTGCTACCGACGGAGGACGCTTACGTAGACTTTCTGACGCGCAATCAAAAAGTTTCCCTCAAGGAGATGGAGCTAGAAATTCCAGAGCAACGATTGGCGGTAACATTAGGCACATTGCATCAACTACAGAAGAAAGATCGTGCCACATTCGATAAAGCGAACCGGGCGTTTGTTTCGCACATTCAGGCATACAGTAAACACGAGTGCAACTTAATCTTGCGATTAAAAGATCTCGATCTCGGTAAGGTGGCGACCAGCTATGGACTTTTGCAGCTGCCCCGCATGCCGGAAATGAAACCACAGTTCAAACAATCGTTCCAAGGGCCAGACCAGATGGTGGACGTATTCAAGCTAGTGTACAAGGATAAGCAAAAGCAAGCGTCTTTCCAGGAGAAGCTGAAAACGTACGCCGAGACAGGCGAATGGAAGGGCAAGAAGAAATTGATCAAGAAGAAATCTGTTCCCTGGGAACAGGCTATTAAGGCTCGAGAGGAGCGGAAAGAAATTCGAAAGGTACGAAGGGAAAAGAAACAAGTACGGAAGGCCGCAATCGAGGCGGGCGTGCCAGTCCCGGCCAAAAAGAAACGGACCAAGTATTCGCAGGAAGACCTCGAGGAATTGGCGAACGATATTCGATTGTTGAAAAAGGTAAAAAGGAATAAAATTACAGAGGAAGAGTACGATAATAAAATGGGCATCGAGGATGGCTTAGATGACTCTGAATAAAGCAGAAGCTCATAGGAGCACAGATTAGAGCTAGTTAAAGTTTCTATTCAACGAAATCATGGATTCGATTACACTGTGCAATTATTTTAAACGAATGTCCCCTCTGCTAAGTATCTATTTTACGCTAAACTTTAGGAAGAGGCAGGTTGCAAGTCCAGTAAACGTCCCTCAAGCACGTGCAACCGGTTGTTGGTGGCATTGGTGAAGCCCTCGCGGGTGCTGAACACGATGAATCCATAGCCGCGACTGATGCCGGTCGACTTGTCATAGATTACGTTTGTCGAATGGACGTGACCATACTTGGAGAAGTACGTTTTCAACTCCTTTGTGCTAACGGTCCACGGTAGGTTGCCAACGAACAATTTTTGCACCCCTCGGGCAATGGTACCTACGGCAGCTGTGGTGGAAGACATGGCAGTGTCTGTTGTTGATAATCACACGAAGGAGCGTTTGGTTCTATCCGATAGGTTTGCGTACTATTTCCAGCAAATGAACGGTATGGTTGCCCATCAACTCTTGCGGGTCAACTCCGAGATCCTCGCTGAGGTTGTCTAAGCTTATCACGGAACACACCAAATCCCACTTTTTCAGAAGATTCTCTATACACCAGTCGGCGCTCCGTTCCTGGTAAGTGCAGATGAATTTTGCTCCCGGATTTGCCTCGAGTATGAACGATACTGTAACTAGAATGTCCTCAAACACCGAAGGATCGTAGAACACATCCGAGCCGAGAATCAAGTCCAGCGGGCCAAGCAGCAACACCTGCTCCAGGAACAGTCCCCACGTCAGCCCGATAACTTCGATATCCTTCCCCGGTCCGGGCACTAGGTTGTTCAATCGGCAACAACGTTGGATGTGTTCCAACGTTTTCGGTAGCGTACTACAGTCGCTGAGTGTTACGTGAGCTCCGCACTTTGCTGCCAGTAGTCCCGGCAGAGCTGTGCCGGCTCCTATTTCGAGTATCCGCTTATTGATAAGCGAGTGCCGACGTTCCCAGAGAAACCAAGCCAATACTGGTGCGGAAGGCCAGGTATAAAAGGAATATCCAGGCAGTGGTAGCTGCAAAGTACCAAATATAATGTAAACTTGTCTTCCGTGTTTGGTGGTGGCTCGTGCGTGCGTGATTGAGAGATCAAGCTTTGACACTTGACCAGAACGCAAGCGTCAGCACAACATCAAACAAAATCAAACAGATACAATACACAAACAGTTTTCTAATGCCATCAGTGCATAACTTACCTCCGGTATGAGTATTTCCAGCTTTTCACCTACATACGAGGTACCGTTTCTAGATTTGCTACCAAAAACAAACCTTTTTATCTGCTCGCCATCGTTTTCCATTTGTTGGAATTTGGTCATTTTCGTCCAAACTGGTCCGATTTGGTCAATTGTACACATTGCACACTGTTCTGCCTGTAGGACATATGAGTGATGAAGCGTCTGGCTCGAACCGAAAACTCATTTTTATTTTGTTTGTTAATTTTAATTTACTTTTTACTTTTCATCTGCGTTTAGTCGACGCTTTTCATATTGTTCAAATTCAATTGAAAACAAAGCCCACATAAAGAAAAAAGCAAAATATAAGTGCAATCCGTTGTTCTGGCAACACTGATACCGCTGCCTCTATCAAACCGTCTCGGATATACCATCATAGTTGGAGTCGTGTTGAAAATCAACCAAAACAAACCCAATAAAAAAACCCCTGCTCAAGCTAGCTTCAAATGAACTCTCGGTATTACATACAAAAACATTCGGATTCAATCGTACTCAAACCAGAAGCATAGGAAATATGGGAACAAAAGCACATCAAATAAACAATAATAAAAAAATATCAAACACCTTCTTCTGGATAGCTGTCACTATCGCGAGGCTTTTGTAGGGATACAAGTATCCCAATTTAAGGAGATTTCGTGAAAAATGTTCCGTAACAAGTAAATACAATCGCTACAGCTATTGAATAATGGGAGTGAAACACGTGTAGTACAACAAACCATAACGGCATTCTAGTTGTACTGGGCATTGATTGCGACTGGATTGTGCAGCAAGGCAATTTCGTGTCCCAGGAACTAATTACAATTAGATGTTAATTAATGTGATGCCTCTGCTGGAACCATCAAAAATTAGTACACAAAATGCGAATGAAGGGCATCACATTGTCGGCTATACTCGAGCAAGGAGCAACAAGGCGCCGTAAATCACCGCCAAAGGAAGAATGTCCGAAAAAGCAAAAACGTGACTCTTGGCGAAAGGTAAACAACCGATTTGAATGTGATATGATGAATCCTTTGTTAGCTAACAATCCATGAATGAAACAAACAACATTTCAGATTGCAGCAGTATTAAATAAATGTGAAAACAAACGTACCCATGAAGAGGTACGGCTGTTGGAGAGTCAGCCGGAAGTAGTAAAGCAGATCCTCGAGCGTCGTAAACGTAATGTAGAGTACAAGGAGCGTATACTGGAGACGGAGGATGAACCAGAAGTTATCGAAAAAAAGGCGCTCAAGCTGGCCCAAGCAATTGCCAAAGCAAACCATCTGATCGTGTATACTGGGGCTGGAATAAGTACATCCGCAAAAATTCCAGACTATCGTGGCAGTCAAGGAATATGGACGCTGTTAGAACAAGGCAAAGATATTGGAGAGTACGACCTGTCTCTCGCCGATCCCACCTTTACACATATGGCGCTCTTTGAACTGCACCGAAGGGGCATTCTAAAGCATGTACTGTCGCAAAACTGCGACGGATTGCATCTTCGTTCCGGTTTGCCTCGATTTTCCCTCTCAGAAGTACACGGTAATATGTATGTGGAGGTGTGCAAGCAATGTAAGCCCAATGCAGAGTATTGGCGACTTTTCGATACGACACAGTTTACCTCACGTCACTACCACAAGACGAATCGTCGATGTCGGCGTTGCGGTGGACCCCTGATCGATACTATCGTTCATTTTGGCGAGCGAGGCCAGCTGAAGTGGCCCCTGAACTGGGCCGGTGTAACGCCACACACCGAGAAGACTGATTTAATATTGTGCATTGGATCGAGCCTAAAGGTGCTTCGTAAATATACGTGGTTGTGGGCCACAGATCGACCGATCAAAAAACGGCCAAAGATCTTCATCGTCAACCTTCAGTGGACGCCGAAGGATAAGGTATCGACGCTGAAAATAAACGGCAAATGCGATCAAGTGATGATGCTGGTAATGAAGCACCTCAACATTGATGTACCGGTGTACAACCGTCTGAAGGATCCGATATTTGCCCATGCAACATTGCTCCTGGCCGATGAACAGCACACTGCTTCACAGCCAATGCTGGAGAAACCCACTGCCACCACCAAAGAGGAACCCACAGAGGAGACAGCGAGCAATGAGCGAGAGAAAGAAATCAAAACAGAACCGAACGATGCTGCCAGTACAAGTGCAACGCCCCAGCAAATTTATTTTAAGAACTTAATCCTTGCCCAACAGCAGAAAATAAGTACCAATTATAATATACTACTAAGTACGGCGGGACTTTCGGAAGCACGAGGATCATTAGTGCCCTGCAATTTACCGCCACTGGTGCCCTGTTCGACAACATCTAGCTGTGTAGATCAAACAAAAAAGGAGGTAATTGACAATCCTGCAACAAGCAGTGAAGTAAAACCTCAAACTTCTCCTCCTGTAAATGTTATAAAGATCGACACTGCATCGAATCTGTTCGGCAATCTGCGACAAGTACTGACAACCATGAACCCTGCAGGAAATTCGGACACCTTGGATAGTAGACCTCGGCCAGTCGATGTTGGTTCCTTGAACAGTACGAAAAAGCTGTGTAAGTTTAAACATATAACGTAAGTGTTTGGCATACTATATTTAACTTTTTTTTGTTAATTTTTAGTAAAAGTTCCCGTACCACTTTTACTACAACCTGGTGTAACATTAGTTCAGCAGCCATTCGTGGCAGGAAAGTCCTGTGAGAAGAGTAGTTTAAATTCGGATGTTCCGAAGAAGCTGCCGTTGTGTAATAAAATACAGCTTATAGTGAAGCCGGTAGTTGTAACCAATCCGCCAGGTTTGGTACCACTAAACCAACACCGTCCTGAAGATGTTAAGCCATCATCAAGTTTCCTCTCAGCATTTACTACCGGAAATGAAGAAGAATCGAAACAAAACAGTGTACCAAAAGTGAAACCTGTTGAGGAATCTTCAGTGGGTAGCAGAATTGTGCCAGAAGACCTTTTGCTGGAAAGGGAAGTCTTAGAACATGATGCGCAAAATATGAAGAGTGAAAATATGACGAATGAAGCATCTATTTCTGGTGATGTAAAAGATCAGAAAGTATTTGCAGCTGTATCATCATCGGTGTGGAAAAGGCAAGAAGGCAAAGGCGATGAAATAATTTCAACCTCGTTAGAGCCTAGCCAAATAAAACAAGATAATGGTCTGAGAATGGACAAACTGACAACTTCAAAGGATGATTGTCTGGTGCATAAATCGAATCTAACTGCATCAAATCCAACCGAGTACGTGGATGAACATGAAACACGAAATTCGGTAGAAAATCATAGCACTGAAAATGGAGAGAATATCAGTCAGATAGAACCGAAGCTAGAATTGAACAATAGTTCGACAAACGCCGTAAATGTGAAATCACAAATAAGTGTGAATTCACAAGAAACTGTGAGTATTTCAATTCCAGAATCTTCAAAAGAATCGGTCGAAAAATTAAATGAGTTATCTTACATAAAACAAGAAGAAAAAGTCGAATCGTGTCCATACGCTATCGAATGCATTACGATCGATTCATCATCTTCTGAGAGTGATTGTGAGAAACATGAGGTAGATTTCGAAGCCAATATCTCATGGTTTGCCGTTGGCACTTCTAATCTCTCTTGTGAAACCGGTACAACACTTACATCGACCACGAATGTGCAAGTAGACGATAAGCAGCATATCGGACCACCCCGCGATAACGTTACAGAGAATAGGACAGAACGTGCTGGTGACGAAATGACGAAAGAAGAACTGAAAGCGACACTAGATCAAGATAATACTGGAGAATACGAAACTTCAGCGGAAGAGTCTTGTACCGTCTTAGATATAAAAAAATCTACAATATCGAATTCTGTGGAAAATTATGACAGCAGCGTTGAAAATTCCCGAGCGAATTCGCACGCCAATGAAGTACTACAAAACAACACAACAAAGCTTGAAAGTGATAACGAATCATCATTGACAAGAACTTTATCCAATTGTGACCACGCTTTAGAAGCAAACAGTCAGGCAGAAATCAAACATCCATTTTCACCAAATGCTAACAATAATGTAAACCAGGGTGATTTTCAGATCGATGGATCTTCCCAATTGCAGCCTCTAGGAATATTTGGAGAAGAAATTGCTGCTGAAAATGATTGCAAAGATTGGCATGCTTCCGACAATGAGTTAAAGCCTAGGTTATTGAAGGATTCTTCAAAACTGCCCAACGTCTTGTTTCCGAAAGAAAACTCATCAGAAATTCCGTTGGATGCAAACAAGGATAACATAAAGGATACTTTTAATGAAATAACAAAATCACGTGATGAGAATGTCATAAGTAGCAAAGAATATGTTGGCAACATACCCCTGAATGCCGAAAATGTGAATGATTTTCAAACATATGACATTGCGAACAAAGATGGTAAACTCACTACGATGACGACCACGAAAAAAGATTTGCCGCGTGCTGAATTATCTTCTGAAGCCAACTATTCTTCCATAGGTGGGCAAATTGCACCGCCCCAAGGACAGTATCTCCCCTATACTATGAACAAAGCTGAAGAATTAAAAAAGTCTACATTAAGTAATGAATCAAATGTAGACATTCAGCCAAATTCGAAGGAGGGAATGGTATTGAAGTCTTACAGCTCGGAGGAGATAATAATCGATTTGGGCAGCGAAGAGTCTTGGCGCAGATATGATACATTCGAAGACGTTGAAATGATTTCAACAAAAGTAAGTGTAACAACTTCAACAGATCAAGAAAGTGTTGATGCAACAGCCAATACAGGCAGTACTCAGCAGTTCGGTTCGGACGTTAAAGACGAGAAAGCTAAGCATGATTCATCAGTGGAAAAAGAAGTGTGTCACAGTTTAACTAACACTGAAGTGGATGTGAAAAACGTTCAGCCAAATGAATTCATAATTATCGTTGAAGATTCAGTAGATGAAGATGAAAATGGCCATTTCCAAGTAGAAGTGACCAGAAGTGTTTCAAACAATTTGAAATCTGTATCACTGGAATCAAAACGAAAGGAGGAAAAATCTTCAGATAATGTTGATTGTCGTAACGAGAGCGAACACGAACTGTTGAAGACTGTGGATGACAACATTTTTAAAGCTATTGAAAATTCTGCAACGTATGAAAATGAGAAACAGATCACCCATCAGGACGAGGGATCGATGGCCAACACAAAAATAAAAAATGGACAGGAAAATACAATCAACAAATGGTTACCAGTAGATGAACCTTCATTGCAGACCCCTGAAGTTGGAGCCGATGTGGAACTCATGGATCAAGAAGAAAGTTCTTGCAGCTTAAACAAGCAGCCATTGGATGGACATGATCTTAAGGGAAGAGAACAAAATGATTTGATGTTAATTGAAACCGTTTCACCACAATCTATCGAAAGTGAGTAATGTGTCTTCATGTGCAAAAATAAGATATATATATTTTTTCAAATGCATACATCCTTCCACAGACTGCCGAGGTGATAAAACCGATATCCCGGAGCACATAGAAAAGAGCAAAGCTTGTGAAAAAGAAAATTTGAAGTCTATTGATTGCGACAACTTTCCACAACCGTCAGCGCAAAGTGAGTACTTTGTTGGCCTTTGAAAATAATTAAACCCAATGTAATTGCATATGTTACCTCTCTTTCGCAGATTATGCCGTTAATAACCCTAATACCCAAGAGCATATAGAAAAGGGCACAGACTGTACACAACAGAAATCATCACAGCTTAAGCTCACACAGCAGCAAAACATGGTAAAGGTTGTTCTTAGCAATAGCGCTCTTCTCGAACTGTACGAGGCGGCCCCAAGATTCACCGATGGCTTTCCACCAGCGTTAAAATTGATAGCCCCGATCAAATATCCGCTACCGACACAAGTGGCTGCAAAAATGGTCGAACCTGTTAGTGATCCGACAGCTGAGAAGAGCACCATGAACGATAAGACTGATGTGGTTAACCAGGAAGTGCAGAGTTCTACGCAAGTTCCAACAAGAGTGCATACGCCAACCTGTAAGCCGATGCAAATGTCATCCGCATTGCTGCTCACTCCTCCGATGCACTGTATTAAAAATGCACTGCAAGTCTCCCCAACACCTATTGGTGCTGGTAATAGTGTTCCGTCAACG
>KB679735.1:10101-20636 GCA_000349165.1 Anopheles christyi | reverse complement strand
TACAGGAGCCGGCGCGTCATCCATTAGACCACCGGGCTGCCCCTAATAAATCATTTATATCATGTACATTACGTATACGTATATACGTAATACGTATATTATTTTAATGACAGTTCAATCTCTAATTGTTATTAATTGTTAGAAACTCATACAGCATGTGTCAAATGCATTATAGTACATTTTGCACATTTGCAACAAATTATTTTAACTTCTTGAGCCCAAAGCCATACATTTTCTTATACAGGCAGACCCGTGGATTCGATCGATCGAAAATATCACAAAGTTTGAATATTTTTAGTTTGAAAACCAATTCAGACCATTGATGGAGCTAATAAACCGTGATGAGCCGTTGTTTCTTCTATTATTAAGATGATGATGATTCAAAGGGAAAATTATACTTTTTAGCACAGAAAAACATAAGAGATTTCACGTTCCCAGAGTTTTCTCTTATCCATTGTATTTGGAACTTGATTCTTTGTAGCTTTAGCTCCATAAGGTTATGTCGTGTAATTGTTTGTGGGTTCGTCATGACGAACGCGCAGCGCACGCTATGTCGAACATATCTTTGTCACCCGTCAACAACGTTTGAGAAAAATATGACGAACATATTTGTCATCTGTCAACAAGGTGCTAAACTTGTTCCTGTAATATATGGTTTGAATTTGTTTCAGCTTACCATATTTTCCTATTTAAGTGGTATATATCTTAGGTCATAATTTATGTGGTTTCTGATACTAACTCGTATAGTAATTGCGTGTACCAGCTTCAGATCCGTTCTTTGTTATTTTCCCTAGGTCCCGTTCCCAGTATCTTCTTTTAATCATTTCTTCTATTTTACCTCATCAATCATGATTATCTGTGACTTATTGATTAACCTACTACACAATAGGCAGTACTACGTATGCAGGGCTCGGTTCCATCTAGATTTGATTCTATGACGATCGTATGACTTGACGACTGTAACACGGGACTGTCCCATGCATCAATCCTTTTACTATCCGCATGACACTTATTATTCCTAAAATTTATCTATGTTTACTGTCGCAGATCATTGTCGAGGGCTTCAGTTCAAGGGTCATGCTCAGCACTACCATCATGATAAAATGTTGTCGTGTTTGAACTATTTTCTATTCTTGTCGCGATATTGGTTTTTCGGACATAACCGGCTCTTACAAAACCGGATGTAACACGACCGAGCGCTTCCACAAGCTGACTTTTCGGCCGCGGGTTAAATTAAAACACTTTGAGAAAAGAGATAAGCTAACAAATTTCAGAAAGAAATATACCTTTCGTCTGTTCCACGGGACAAAGACATCACGAAATCCAAAAACGTAACAATATATGTATAACCAAATGGGAACATAGAAAAGGACAGAGGAGTTTTGTGCAAATCAAATCTTCCCAATCTGATTTCAACACAGCGTCAAAAGTATTAACACTATAGCTCGGAGCGGTGTTGGACCAAATTTAAAATCAATAACTTGGCATCGCTCAATGAAATCTGTTAAACAATCTATTCTCGATATAATCCTACAAAAATACTAACCTCACAGTTTTCTCAAACCCTTCTCTTTACATTCAACGGCAATCACAATCCTCATCCCAAGGTTTGCAATTAATTTGCGTTTTGCCAAAGCCTTCAACACACTCCTGATCAATACTGCAGCTGGCAAATGTCATCCCATAATGGAAAACAACCTACCTTGACAGTGAAAAACGTTGCCAACCACTCACGAGACGGCAAGCATTCTGCTCCTGCTCCTTTTTGTACTGAGAAGGTGCTCATGTAAATGGAAACCGTAGACGGGTTTAATGATTATAAATATAATATGCAGATGAAAATAATTCACCCACCCTAGCTTCATCCGATCGTACAAAGGAATCATTCCCTCACATTTGCACCCGATCGATGGAAAATGGTGTTGGATACTAGTACGCCGTCGGCTCAGTTTCCCAACACCGATCGGGTGAATCGCATGGCATTGGTCACCGATCGGCGATGGGCATTTTCAGCGGTGCATAAACTGCTTCCCGCAGTGTGTAGTATAGTTGGGGCTTTGCTCTAAGTTGGACATACACTGCTACCGAGTTCTATCCTTGCCAGTGAATTCCGGACCCGTGCGAAACATTCTGTTACGAAACGACTACAGTTACCGTGTCAAGATGACCACGTTTAAGCAAAGGCAAAGCATAGCAAATCTACTGCTGGGCACAAATATGAACGATGACGAAGATGCACGGAAAATCATTTTCACCTCGAACTGTGTAAGTAGGGTCAGCCGTCAGTCAACATTGTTTGGTCAAGCCCAGCGGTGGTTTAGTGGTTTGGCATTGCTCACGAGCACCAATCGGTCGGTTTCATGGATCACGAGCTAGCAACGACACAGGCGCCAAGAGTTTCTTTATCATGCACCAGTAATCAAGTTTATCTAACGGTGAATGGGTGAAATGGAATGCAAATAAGTGATGGCTAGTTTATTCCAGTGCTGACTAGTGTAAATATTTGTGTATGATTTTTGTGATTCATGAAAGCATGTGATTTAAAGAGGTTTGGTTTAAATTAAATTGCATTTGTAGATCTTCACATTGGTGTGCCTTTTTACTGATTTAAAAAATGTTTTCAATAATAATTATATATTTTCCAAATTGCAAAGAATACTCGTAAAAGTAACAACCGTTTGCGCAAAGCATACAATACTATTCCCAAAATCAAACTGACGCGTGTAAATCACCAGGCACCTCCATCGCTCCGAGCCATGCGTCAAGCAACGTGAGTCGAGCAATGTTCGTCATCGTGCCGCAATCGTCACTAACCCAACGCACCCAACTCGTTGACTATTGCAACACGATCCTATTATGTTTGTCTGCAAACTCGGATCGCATGCCAAATCCGATCGTCGTCGTATTGATCCTTTTTTTCTTTTTCATTGCTTGCGGTACGATTTGAGTGACAGATCAATTTACACCGATACCGATTGCACCATGTTTAGTGAGCGTAGAACATCCAAACTAGCAACTTACCTTCACGGTCGCACAAAGCAATGGATTTACTTTTTCCGGTAACATTCCGAAAACGACCCTCCCAGGTACGTAGAGTGCGTGTGAGTTTGTGAATGTGGCATCGATTTCCCGCAGCAATCTACATCATCATCAGCGTGAAAAAAAAAGGTGTCATTTGATGGCAAATCAGCGTGTTCTATTTATAACGCGGTAATTTGAACCATGGTGCCCCCCGTGATTGACATATACTTTTGGCAAAATCCGATTTGAGCCAGTGGAGAGGAGTCGTTTAAGTGAATTATTCAAATGATCATGCACCACGGACAGAGGTTCAATGGCAAAAGGGAATCCCGGCGGTAGCTATGGGTTTTTCTTCAAAGACCATTAAAATTGTTGACGAAAGTCCAACGTGTCGTTCCATTCAAACACTCGCGCTTCGGGGGGAAATGGTGGGAAGTAAAACAAAAAACCAAACAAACAAAACAAAAAAAAAGACACAATTGGCACCACTACCAGACGTGACGACATTTTTTTCTTTCCGATGATCGTAACAAGTAATGATTGCTCGATGTGATGAGGTTGTGGTGTGTATGCAACCTCAAAGGAACCGCGATACAAGTGATGGAATGCGTGCAGGGTTTTGGTTGAACGAAAAAATGTGCATAATAAATAAACAACGTTTTGGTGAAACATTGCAAATGTTTTCGCTTTCCTGTGGTAGGTTTATGTTATGAATTTGTATCGAACTTTTCTTAGGTTGACCTGAGAATACGTTCATAAAATCTGGTTTGTTTGATTCGTATATAAAACAACAACTATGTATTACTTTAAAGTATGAATAGTAATCCAAAGTTCCATTGGCTAAAACACATTTTTTATTGTAAAAAAATCATAAAACATATAACCTCAAGCATAATATTAAATTTGAATGTTCGGTTCATCGGTTTTGCTTCCGTTCGGCTCCATAAGGAAGGTAACAGAACCAGGTTTATTCTTTCTTTTTTTATTCCTCCCCCGCCACACAACGGACCAGAGAGATCCGCCAATACATCGAAACGAAGAATCACTTTTAATTATAATTTGTTTCGGTGTGGAACTCGCACGCCTAATTCCCGATTGGCACGCAGAACAGTTCGGGTGTTTAATCGGAACTCACAATCACACCACACAGTACGGTGTTTCGCGTTTATGCGTAAAGTGTGTGCCGCCAAACAAGCTGCTTAGTGATCGTTCGTGGTGAGTTGGGTGTGAGGTTTTTTTTTGCACGAGACGGAACTTTATCATCATCAGTTTACAGACGATCTAGTGTAATGTACTGACGGTGGTGTACAGTGATGCGTCCGTTGCCAATGGATCGTAAATCATTTGGAGCTCATATTACTGCCATCGTCATAGCGTATGATAAATAAATCTAACCCACACGCCACAAGTGCTACAGTAGTGACTCATTAAATGTACGGTTTTTATTTAAAGAATGTTAATCGATTATGGAACACACACTTATCTGGAGAATTAATAATAAGTGAGAGACCATGTGAACGCGCTCTAGCATGTGTTGAGTGTGTTTAAGATTTGATTAAAACATTTAATTCACCTTTTTATTTAACATTTCAAGCACATGTTCATATAATCATTGGTTAATTTTAAACGATCTTTCTAAAATCTTTTTTAACGCCACTCAAAGCTTGCGTTTGGCTGTTGCACAGGTGAAAGTACAATTTGAAAAAAAATTTTAAAAAAAAAATCCATAACCCACCAGTTTCATCACACGATTTTAAACAAAAAATATGCAAGCATGGAGTGCGATCGATTTTTCCTCGTCACTAGTACATAGTGACAGTTTCTCTAGTGGTAGTTTCCGGAGGAGCCGCATGGTAAGTGATCGGCTTTAGTATTAAAAGCATACGTTTATAATCATGCTGAGGGACTACCGCTACAAACAGCTGCTCATCTATTTTTTTATTATGCCTAGCCTTGTCTTTCCGCTTTATCTTGTTTTTTTCATAACTTAAATTTCCTCCTTCGCTTTTCCTAGCTTTTCTTTGGCTCTAGCGATGGAACGGTTAGTATCGCATTAAACGCTCGGGACGAATCCTGTTTCTAATCCGTATCCATGACAACCGGGTAATAACTCGTTCCTTATTGTTCCACCTACTATTTACCGGCAATGTTTCATCTGGACCGCATGTTCTTTACTAACACACCCGATCGCCTTTTCCTAACCGATCCGGACCGTACCACACTGTCCGAGTAAGCTAACAGCGCATGAGCATCGTTCTACCAAACACTGGGATTTTGCTGTAAGCGCGTCACTTTGTTTAAATTTAGCATAACTCACTTATACACAAACACACACGCACAGTGGCCATTCAAAATTTGGGAGAGAAACCAAGGTATGCTTATGGTTTTCCGCTTATTAAAACACACATTCCCTTTAAAACCTGTCCTCTCTCTTTCTCACTCAGCCTTTTTCTCTGTGTCCCATAACAACGGGTATGTACGCATACTACGATCGTACAGTTTCCACACTACGAATGTCAAAATTTTCACTCTCTTTCGGAAAATTCGATCTTGCATGTTGCTGGTTGGCTCGGTAGCTGCTGTGCAAAAAGGAACTTATTGTTGTGTGACAAAAACATCTCTTTAAAAAAAACCCGCAACTAACGATGGATCTTTCGAGTGATGTGTGGAACCAAGTGGCTCTGGAAGCATCCCAGCTCTACTTCACCGAAGATGGCAAAAGCCCGTTCGCTAATACGGTGTGTGCGTGTGTGTGAAGGACATACAACTGCTATGCAGCTAATTATTGTCCTTTTGCTGTGCATTGTTTCATGTATCGATTGTGCTAATCTGCTTCCTATTGAAAATGTATTTGTTTCCGCGTTTCCTTCTAATGTTATAATGTTACATTGTACCCACAGTCGATTGAAAAACTTCCCGATAAGGTGATCTTGCACATATTTTCCTATCTGAGCCACTTGGAAATATGTCGCATGGCTACGGTTTGCCGTCGCTGGCGAACCATCGCCTACAACACGCAGCTGTGGAAGAATGTATCGCTGAGGCCGGAAGTTTCGGGACTGCACGTCGGATCGCTCGAATCCTTGCTGCAGCTCATCTCGGTTCGGTTCGGGCCTTCGCTGCGTTACATCGAGCTGCCGATCGAGCTAATCACGCATACCGTGCTACATGAGCTGTCCTCTAAGTGTCCAAATTTGACACACATGCTGCTGGATTTCTCTACCGGTAAGTGCAAAGTGTAGTAGATCGCCTTAAATTAAACAAATTCCATTACCATTCCTTCTCAACCCTTTTTTTAGCCATGCAGCTCCATGACTTTAGCGAAATGCAAGCCTTCCCGGCCAAACTGCGGTACATGTGCATCTGCCTTTCGGAGGTGATCTTTATGGAAGGGTTTATGCGCAAAATTTACAACTTCATCAACGGACTTGAGGTGCTCCATCTGATTGGCACGTACGAGAAGTGCGAGGAGGAGGAGGAAGAAATCTATGAGGTCATTAACGTGCATAAGCTCAAGTCGGCCACACCGAACCTGCGTGTGATCAATCTGTACGGCATTAACTTTATCGACGATTCGCACATCGATGCGTTCAGCTCGAACTGCATCCAGCTCGAGTGTTTGGCGGTGAACTACTGCAACAAAGTGACCGGCTCGACGTTGAAGGCACTGCTGGCTAGATCGAAGCAGCTTAAGTGCTTGCTGATGAACGGTACCAGCCTAAAGTCCGAGTATGTGATGCAGGCCGAATGGGACAAGTGTTCGGTACAGGAGCTAGACATTTCGGGTACCGATCTCTCGACCGAGTGTTTGATTGATCTGCTGACGAGAATTCCGAACCTGCGCTTCCTGAGCGCCGGCCAGATCAATGGGTTCAACGATTCGGTGCTAAAGGCGTGGATGGAAGGTGGCAATCCGAAGACCCTGATCGCACTGGACCTCGACTCGTCGGATAATATATCGGACGAGGCATTGGCCCGGTTCATTACCCGTTACGGGGCGCAGCTGCAAGCGTGCGTGCTTTCCGGAATGACGCATATTACCGATCAACTGTGGATGACGATCATGCCGATACTGACCAACACTCGCATCATCGTGATGGGTACCACGGAGCGTCTGGGTGGTAACATACATGTGGATCAGCTGATGGACACGATTGGATCGCACTGTACCAAGCTGGAGCGGTTGGAGCTTCGCTGGGATCCGGAAAATTTGCGATTCTCCGACAAGAGCCAGAAGGCGATCGATTTGCTACGTGTCAAGTGTTTGAAGCTGCGTTGTCTCGTGCTAAGGTAACTACAGGGAGAGAATGTTGCCTATTGAAATTTCATGCGATGTCTTGTATCTTTACAGTGACGGACGTTACTATGAAACGGTGAAGGCAAACTTTGAACGAGCAGATCGTACGACCGTGGTACGCACAACCACCAGCTGCCGTGTGTCGGCGTATCAGGTTCTCAGCAATTACAACGACCTGGTTTTCAACTGATTAGCAATTCAGTACTGTCGACTTGACTGTACAAAATGTTCTTCCCGAGTGTGTTGTTACTAATCGTTAATAATTTTCAGATGCAGCTTGTTCGTTCGAAACAGTAGAACCTTCTTTTTTTATTGTAAACTATGTGAAAAGTTATTTTGAAATAAACGTTGCTATGTATCTTTAGTACGGAGGGTGGTATTAAAGTTGCAACATATATTGAGAAAATAAATACATTTTCGCGCTTCGCTTGGTGCACGTTGTTATTATTTCTAGAGGATACGATATTATGCGAAAAGAATAATCGCAAGAATAACAAATGTGAAGCTGTTTTCGTACAGTGCGAAATATTATTATTAATGGTGCAGTTTTAATTTTCCAAAATGTTGCATAGAAATGGTTGCAATCAAAACATTTTGGAAATCGATCTATCTTAGTTCTTTGATATCTATTTTCACCATTTTGCACAGCTAAGGAAAGAGAATTGATTTTACAAATCAAATTGTCACAATAAGGTATGTAACGACGAAAGCAAAGTTCGATTTAGTTTTCCTTGCTGTCCTATTCAAACCGTTTCGGAGAGGAACGTTTCCATGTCCTCAGTAACAATAGCATCTATATTATAGAAGGCCGCGTGTAGTGATATCACAAAAAATGAGGCACCCAGCACCCAGAACATGACGGCTCCTGCTCCGGCCAGATACAGCACCGGAACGGAGGCGACACCGACTGCAATGCATTGCTGGTTCGTGTTCAACTGCTTGCTGAAGAATGCCACCGGTGTGCTGTTCTGCTTGATTTTGTAACAAGCATAAAACACAGCCCCAAGCACTATCAGTATAAGCGGTGAGGTCAACCTGCAAAGGAACGATCAAGCACATTAGCATCGCACAATGGACACGTGAGAGTTTCGCAATGACGTCGCTCTGATACTTACAAACAATAGACGATCAAACCCAGAAACACAAATAGATAGTTGCTTTGAAAGTAGGCCAAATTGCGAATAATGCGATTCGTGAGACGAGACACATTTGCCACCGTTTTAAAGTTGGAAGTTTGTAGAAATTCTGACCACGGGCGAATATTCTGCCGACTTAAGCGCAACAGTTCCCACAAGCTTGGGATGCGGGTGGAAAAGTTGGTAAACCTTGAACAAATAAATGCATTTGTGTTATTTTTGTCGATGCGTCATACGATCCACCACTGTTTCATGATACTCACGAGGACAAATTGAAACCGGATTTGCCGTCCTGTGGTGGCGTTTCCATGTTTCCGCTCACATCGATGTGAACCTCTGGAGTTTCCATGATTGTAGGAAATTGGTATTTATTGTCAATTTATTCTGATAATTTAACTGCAGATCGTATACAAGCAGAGAAAACCAAAGTATTTTGTTTTCCCCCAGTTTGACGTTCGTTGCATGTCAACTTTGTTTACTTTTGTACGTGGCATGCAAGAGGATGATCTACACGGTGTTCAATAGTGGCATCTCCACCCGGGTGGCGAAACTTCGCCCGAGAAATGTATTTTTCGTTTTCGTATCGTTTGTATAATCGCTTCGATGATCGATAAAAATCAGAATAGTGCCGTAAATTATAAATTTAAAAAGTTATTTGCGCATAAATTTGAAATGTATTTTCAATATGGTGGTTATGTGTTCAATGTGTTTATACTCAAAACGGACGAAAACGATAAAAACGCTCCAAGTACAGATGAAATTGTTTGTAAATGATTAAATATTTTCAGAACTAGATTTTCAATCAACTGAAAATAATAAACTATCATTTGAACGAGATGGTTATGTTTTTTTAAGTTCGCCCAAGTACTGTCAAACGTTTACCTGTTCAGTTTCTCATGTGTCAAGCTAGTTGGCTTTGGTGTAGCCGGACTGTAGAATTCGCCTCGTGCAAACAGGAAGGTTTCTTTGTGAAGTGTGGCAGCGTGCCTTTCTTTCGAAGATTGACCGTGATTAGGTAAGCATCTTGGTCGGTGTGCTTCCGCAGTGAGTGGTGCCTGACAAGCCAGTGGGGAAAGCTGCTGGGTGCACTAGTGAAAAACAGAAAAGAGCAGTACCCTACAGAGATGTGGGGCCAAGGGTTTCGCCGGTCGCTAACGACTGTTCGTTCATTTTGCAGTACATCATCAGCGGCCAGTTTCGGTAGTCGCTTGCGAATCCCGGAAGTCAGCGCAGTAACTACATCCAGACGTCAGTCCTACTGCGACCGTCCCCGGACTCTTCTTCCTTCGGCAGTATTAGCCAGTTTCAGTCGATTTTACTCGACTCCCATCAGCAAGGAAGGTTTCGTGGACGAATTAGACATGTAAGTAAATGCCCTTCACAAGGTGTTATAGCTGGAGAATGCGTAGCAAGTGGTGTGCCAGACCCTTGGTGCTGCCACCAATATGGTTTGCACGTGGTTATGGCGTGGTTGTAAAAGAGGGTTTGAAATTGCTCCTTCAAAGCTAGCTGGGTCATTTATGGTTGCGGTACGCGAAACGCTGCGTAGCGTGGCGTATTTTTGAGCGGGGAAAGTTGCTGTACAGTGTCAGAAAGACAGCATAAACGTGGATTTTATTTGGCCTTGGATCGCCATGTTGCGAGAATCAAGATGGCCGCCGTTAGTCACACACATCTGCTTTGTCGATGATGGGATAACTTCCACCATGAGGCGTCATTAGAGCCAAGTAGGGTGGTGGTAAGAAAGACACGTGAGAGTAAAAGAGAGGGATAATGGGCAGTGTTGCCTGATGGCTTGTTTTTCGCTCGCTCGCACACAGTATGCGCCCGTATGTGTTGTTAGTGTGCGTATGTGCGAAGCGATGGTATGGTTGTAAGCGCGCGCGCGCGCGTTTGTATGTGTGTGTGTATATAGCGAGATGATGGAAGAATTCGACTGGGGTTAAAAATTGTACGTGGTTAGTGGTGTGTGTGAGAGAGTGCATGCGTGCGAACAGCTAATAGCGCCATTGCGCCTTGAGCGGCGTTGGTTGTGTGTTGGCTTTTGAATCAAATTGTGGCACGGGAAGGGCACACAGCGC
>KB679724.1:0-18395 GCA_000349165.1 Anopheles christyi | reverse complement strand
TATTTTTTCCTAAGGTTTGCATAGTTCATGGTGGCTTAGGTGGCCAGTTGTGTCTTGTGCCAAATTTTGTGGATTAGTTACCGAGCTATAATGCATCAGGCCTTTTGGCAATCGAAGGCATCCAGTTCTCATTACAATATTTAAAAACAGCGTCGTTCTACGCCAAAAACGGTATTTTTAAAACCTTTCTCAACAAACGCTTTTTCTGTGTGATTATTTAGGTTTCAAACACAGCTGATTTCAACAGACCCTGTTGGTTAACAATGTTAATCTAATCCAAGTACCGTATTTTAGGTCAAAAATGACCAATGTCAAATTAATGGGGTAGTTGTACATGGATAGTAACTTTTCCATATTCCTTCAAATCCAGGATTCAAGCAATACGGCCAAACCTGGCCGTTCTTCCCGAAATAAAAAAAAATCCAGGATTCAAAATCTGGGATAATGCATCTTGCGGGGTCGATATACACGCTAAAATACGGTACTTTTTCACCGCATTCGCAGGTTAATGAAGTCTTCAAGGCTGGCGACGAAATAGCCATATCATGGACCCTGCAAACTACTGTGGCAGATACTCTTCGATTTGTCAGTAAATACCATCACTGACTCCTTTTCATGCTGTCGCTGGAAAATAGCACTGCTCCTTTTCATACTGTTGCTTTGTTAAAGATGTGGAAGAATGTTTTAAATTTCTGTTTTGCTATATCCGACGTACAGGGAGCATCTCACCGCGGGCGTTCCGGGATGAAAATGTATTATGAATATATTTTTAACACTTTCTTTTAAGCAGTTTCTGGATACTTTTTTTTCTGCAAATCACAATTTAACTGATAACGTAATTTAATTTGATCGACAAAGAGTACGAGTGATATTTTTGAAGAAGCCGAAGAGATGTCAATTAATAAAGCAGCATTTTAAAGCTAAACTTAACAGCTAATGTAAGCTCTCGACTTTACATTCATCAATGTTCGGTGGTTCAAATCGAAAAGATTATTTGAAGAGAGAGAGATTAATAGATGTTAAAGTATTAGTTAATAATTTTTACTTATATCAAATCGCAAAATAAAATAACTGTTTGGTCCTTAAGAAGTGTTTTTCTATTCGTCTTAACAGATTCATTCATTTTTTAAAGATCTGTTCAAATAAAATTAAACATTTTTGATGAACTAATGAAATTGGTTATAGAGTTCGATACCGATATGTCAAGAAACTTTCTGAGAAAAGTGTTTAAAGTTGGCATATATACATATATTGTTTTAGGTTTTTACATGGGTTTGCATTGCAAAGATTATTTTTGTGTAAACCCATTATGATGATTAAAGTGCGCTATCTGTTCTCTAACTTCTATCTGTTCCTAAGTTTTTATTCTGCTTTTTAATTCAAAATTGCAACCTTTACTAAACAAAAAACAAAACAAAGCGCTATGCAGTGAAAGGTTTTTGAGCATTAGTAGTAGGGATTATACTATTTGAATGTGGATGTGTATTTCTAACGAACTTTTCGTCTGCATCACCAAACATAAAACATATGATGCATTCTACTTGTTTCAATATCATTCATGCATATTGATACTTCACAAATTACAATTGCCAAGAGCAGTGCATTTACAGATCATGAGCATTGGATGGAAATTTTGCCACTTCACTCACTGAAGCATGGCTCTCGGGGAAGAACTGCACTCCAGTTCGCAGCAGCAAAGCATATGAGATGCTAGTGGGCAAAACCACTCAACCCGTTTCGACTACGCTTTGGTACAGATACTTAAACCAACGTTCATGATTGGAACTACATTTGACTTTTGAAGCAACGGCTTGCTTTCTGCTGGTACTGAAACGCGAAAAAGCAAGCCAGCTTCAATTTGAAGATTATTTCGCTTCAGCTTCGGGAGCATATTTCACCAAACGTATCGCTTTCGCTGATGGGCACCGTTAGTTGTAAATGTGCTCGTTTGCAAAATCGATACATCTCGATGGAATAGTTGGTTATTCTGGCTTTCAGCCAAAGGGAACGGCTTAAGTCGAATGGAAAACTTCGCCTAGTCTCGCCACCCGGCTGCTGGAAACTATTTATGTAGCTAAAATTTGTTTCCCCCCAAAAATGTTAACGGTGAGAGGTTTTATTTGTTTGTATAAACAGTTTGTTGAACTGTGTTTGATTACAAGCCTGCAAATGATTGATGGGATTTAATTATAGGCTAAGTTCATGATGCAATTAACATCGTTTTCGATGTGATTGATTTTCCTGTACGCCAATATTCTGTTCACCGTGCGCTGGTTACCTTCGCCGAGCATACTGTTCAATAGCACCTAAGATGTTTTCTGTCTGTTTTTTTTCTCATAAACACCGTCTAATGAAATGATATGTAATTGATGGAAGGTACACGATCTTATTCACATATGTCTCCTCAAAAGAAACTTAGACCCTGAATGATAGTTACTATTTATCTTAGGAAAAGTAAATTGGAATCTCACGTGCAGTGCAGGATGATTGAATGAAGCACAGTTCTATAGTTGTTGCTTACGGTGGCCATGAAAGATTATTTTTTGTGACTTTTATCCATCGTTCCCGGTTTATTCAGATAGCGAAATAGGTGCAATAAATATAGCACACAGTCGTGCCACGCTCAGGTGGAAAGCGTACAGATGAAGAGAGTGTCAATAGCAAAATAACAACCGTATCCAGCTGAAAGAAATTATCTTTCATCGAATCCACCGCAAGAAGTGTTCCGCAGAAATACTTTCGACATCAGCTTGATTGGAATGTTGCAAAAGAAAGGAAGCATACGGATGCTGATGTATTTCTTTTTGTGGCCAATACGACGTAGTACATTTCACAGGAGGTTTAATTTTGTTGTTTTTGTTGTTGTTGCTTTCCTTCCGCTTTTTGCGATACGTTGCTTATATCTTACTTCACATACGGTCACGTATCCTGGCGTCAGGTGGTGAAATGGTCAAGAATTTTCCGTTTCGAGTTTTTATGCATCGGTAGCGTAATTTGATGCATCGATGATTTTGCTATTAAAGCAGTATAAAGGATATGCGAAAGCTGTATGAAGGCATTCTGTGGGTATTTTCTTCTATCATTCCTTTCTTTCGAAGTGAAAAGCCTATCTGCAAAAGCTGAGTGGTAAATTACGTTTTAAGCTGGCTTGATTTATGTGCTGTTAATTCCAAACATCAATTATGCGGGCTAGTTGGCAGCTAGTGGAGATTATGTTAAAGAATTATATATACGAAGTTTTTATGTTTTTTGCGTCGTTTTTCTCCACTTTATTAATGAACGGACAGATTTTCTCATCTAAGAATACTTATTTAACTAATGAAGTTTCTTGCCAGAGTGTCTAGTTGGAATTAAAATGATATAAAATACACCCAAAAACCATTAAATTATCTTTTGAATAAAGCTCGTTCAGAGAGATCATGTCATTATTTTTACTTCTGCAATTTGTATTCCAAGTAAAAATTTATGTTTCACATAATCACGAGCAGCCTAGTGGTCTAATACAAGGGTCGTTAAACTTTTCAGCTCGCTGGCCGTATTGATTCTACATAATTTACTGAGGGCCACTAAGACGTTACTTTAAACGAATGAGCAAATTGGAATCTTGATTTGATTTAAAATAATATAATATATAATATACAATTCCAAGAACTATTAGCAAGCTCTACATCGAAAGTTTGTCTTTAAATATAATGAAAAACAAAAAAATATACATGTAAAGGTATATACGTAGTACTGACTATCGCTCATACGTAGTACTGATTATTCTGCCAAGGGTATAACTAATAAGTCACAGATAACCAAGTCCTTTAGAGGTTTAGCCAGGCTTTGGCCGATCAGGGTTGTTTGGCCAAAGAACAAAAAACATAGTTTCGAAAAGTCTATCGCGCTCCGTACTTCACTCGGAGATACCACTTTCCCAATGTAAAAGTATTGATGTTTATAATAACTATGTGAAAGAGAGTCAATTTTATAGAAGTAAGTTTTGTTCGAAAAACTCCTGACTGAGCTACCTGTCTGTCCTCGAGATACTCTATTAACACGATACTTATTAAGTCGAATTTAACGGTTTTCAGGAAAAATACCTTTAATGTATGAGAAGTTTTGATTGGAGTGGGCGGTTTGAGCAACTAAATTTCTTATTTAATAGATTTAAAAAAAATTGCTTTTAAATGGTTTTTCAATATTCATTCTAAAGCCAATTTATTTTAAATTTTAAAATGGTCTGATTATTCGTGACAATTTGCTCAGGGAACTGTACAATTTGGAATACCGCACATTCACATACATCGATGTATCTCGATGATAATCTGCAAATGAATTTTTGTTCATCTTTTATTATTGTTCATTCGGCATTAATGATATTTCGCTAACATTAATTCTGATTTCGTATGGTTTTACTTTCATTTCGATATGCACATGCTTAACACATTAAGTCGCATGGTTCATGCAACCCATTTGACCGTAAGAAGTTGTCGCTATGGGTGTTAATGTTTTTGCCAGACACATAAATTTAAGTATTACTTGCCAAAACTAATCCCTACCATTCAGCTAAACGTGTCTGTTGCCACCATGTTGTGTTAATATATTCATTTTGAATGATCCAAAACGAATCAAGAAGATGCAGCTTTACTTCTTTATCAGTTAAACTGGTTTGAATGTTTTGATTTTTCATATGAAACTAGAATAAAAAAAATCTATGTGATTATAGTCTGTCATATAATGCCCACGATGAAACATGAAAACAATTATTTTTAGAAGGTTTAAATATATCCGTTGCATTTAGTAATAAACTTCATAAAAATAGTTCAGTATTCTTCCCCTGAAATAAATCTTCATGGAATTACTCTCAATTTTTGCATATAGTTCCGTTCAAGCGGAAATTGTTTAGTATATCCCAATTCAATTACATTCTGAACGATTGATTGATTCTATTTAACCTCACATTCATTAGCTTCCGGCTTTGGGAAGCTACCGCAACGCATGTGCTGAGGGTACTGGTTTTGATTAATTTATTTGGTACTGTTTTGAATTGTTGGTCAGATTTATTATGAACGTATTTTCTCGTGTCAATTCCAATAATTAATTTAGTTTTATCAATACACACGCACACGAGGCGTTAGGCCGGGAAGATAGAAGCATGGTAGCCTTTTAAGTGAGTTCAGCAGCGTATGCCTGAATGTGAAAAGGATTTGTGGTTTCGCAGTATCATGGCACAACGGAAATTCGGTTAACATCACACGCGAACGTTTGTTATATGCACGCATACTTCGAAAACTGTAGTTTGGGTAAAAGTAGATTAGTATTGGATTATTTGTGTAATTTATTGGTACGGTTTTAATAGTTGGTAGGAAAAAATGAGACGGTAATAATTAAGGCTGAAATGCTTTCAACAGGGATTATCAAATATAAAGTATTATAGAATATGAACACATGATATTGATAGAAGCGTCATATCCTATAATATTGGATGTGGTTCGATTCGCTTGCTTCTCTGGAAAGCAGACTTTTTTTTGTAAACAGTGTATTAAGATTCTTAACTTGTTTGAAAAATATAACTAACCCATAGTATTCTACAATTGTACTATATATATACTCATTGGTTTTGATAATTTTCACACATTGTTAAAAAAAAATTTTAAAAATAAAAAAAGCTTTTTTGAATTTTGAATCCAATTGCTCTGCTTTTATCTTAAGGTTTTCATTTGACTACGTCCAGAATGCACTATCGTTCCACTACCTTCACCAGTCAGTGTATAATAGATGTGGTTTTCCGAAGTTTAGCTTTGCACTTTACGCTACAGTGCGGTTTTGGTGTCCATACTCTAAGACGAAACACGGTACCAATCATCAGTGATGAAAAAAAATGTGTCTACAAAAACGTACGACTCTCCTCGTACGGTAGTGGTGGCAAGTCTTTCCATGCTTTATCGGTGTGATTTCACGGCGGCAGCCTAATGAATGTGGTGCTTTTGTATTATTCAAGAAGCAACAACCCATTCATTACCGCTGGCAGGAATGCGTATCAACCAGGTCATGCCGAAGAGTGAGCCTACGGCCGGGTGGCTTCCGGGAAAATTGAGTCTGTTCCAGAGCCTTCCGGTGCTGAGGGATCCAGGGGCACTGGGACTGAAACAAAAGGGTACTGGTAGCTCTAAAGTGACCACCATAAAGGAAGCAACATGGCTTCATCTTTCAACAGCATCTAGACACAAGAATGTACCTTGATGTGAGGCGAACGTATAGGGAAGAATTTGTACTGAAGAATGTTCGGTCGATAGTAGCTGGTAGAAGGGAGTAAATTGGTTTTCAAATCAAATTGACCGACTGATACATGAAGCTATAACATGCAGGCGTGTGGAACGGAGAGGTATGCATAGTAAATGGATGACTATTTTGTGAATTTACATAAGCTGCGTAACGCTTAATGGAGGAACGTTTACACTCATACGACATTGGCTGAATGAAATTTCATCGGTTTCTTACCGGCAAATCATTACACCGTCAATTTGTACAGTGACACATCTTCATTACCCGAGGATACGCCTGGAAAGGTAGTGCTGTGCTGTGTTAAAGATTTGCCCAACGATGTGCAAATTTGTCAATCTGCGGGAAAAGATGCACCATCACAAGAGAAACCCTTGACAGGGCGTTAAACACACGTTCCATGGTGAGGCTTACACGAATTTTGTTTGTACGCTGGTGCGGTTTACAGGGTCGAGGTCCATTGAGGTTTGGAGTCGTGTTTTCCCTTACGGCCACGGACAAACAACATTGCCGTCGCGTCAGTTCAAAGCAATGCCGCCAACACGTACGCCGGGAGGTTTTTGCTATTTTACCGGCGCTTTTTGTCGCGTAAACAACGAACCGACCAAACTTGGCGCCGATACAGATGGGTAGGGCCTGCAGTTGGGACTTGGCTAACGAGGCGAGAGAGGGTAAATGAGCAGGTGATGCTGTCGGCAGCAGTTTGTTTGCGAAGTTCGGTTGCTTAGAATTGTTTCGTGGCGAGTGCACTTGGTTAGCGTTACCGACCGTTCCTGCTCGGTTTTGCTGATGAACTATTGAGGTAGATGGTTCTGGTGATTGGTTAGGCTAACAAGATAATTGATTGATCGTGTGTGATGAAGATTTGTGAGGAACATCAGTGTCAGGACCGAGCCAAATAGCACCTGTGACATAAATCTTTACGGTAAACATTTTATCTTGTTAAGATTTTTCGCTCGTGTATTGGCTGATATGTGGTAAAAATTTAATTGATTCATTGAAAACTTTAACAATTGTTTCAGAATCCAAATATACTCGTAATCGTATTTTCTTCGCTGTCTTGTCGAAACTCTTTTAAAAACTATATTCTAAAAGGAAAACGTGATTTGTGTAAAATAAGTATTATTTCTTCAAAACGTACAATAACCTCATTGTAAAAAGAGGCCCGCATTTCAAAAGAATCACGACGATAAATCGTTCCTTAAAAATAATTAATGTTAACTACCTGTTAGAACTGTGCAATACCGTAACCGTAGACGTAGCCTGCAGGAAACAGATAATAAGGAAACGGACAGGAGACGTTCTAGCCTCTTTTCGCCAAGAAACGGAAACGTTTATTAAGTTTTTGGCTCATTATAAATCACATATGGATAATAATTTATCCTACATTGATTATCACTTCGTAACAACGCCTTAGTAAAATTTACACGACTGCAACATTATAAATGTTTTATTATTTAACCTAAAATATAAGTGGTGGTCGAGTGGTAATGGCGTGGGCCTGTTATAAAACCGAAGTTGTTCGAATCTTTTTGGAAATGAACTGTTCGAAGGACTGACTGTCCTGCTATGAGTGCAATAAATTACATTAGTGACTTTGCAGCCAGGCCTTGACCCCGGGGGTCTGCGGGATTGTTGGGCCAACCAAGAAGTAAAATATATAAGTTATGAAATTATCGCTTCTTGGCCATGATAGTAGGTTAATTTACCAAATATGGCTCAAAGTTTATATAAAAATTAACAAACAACAAGATAACAAGTTATGCAATAAAACAAGGTGTTTGCTATTAATTTTTTTTTTTTTGTAATAGAAACGAAATTTTATCGTGTACATGTACCTTTCTTGATTCTATTGGGCGCAAATAACAAAGCAATCCAAGGCCGTTCTTACTAAATAAAAAAAAAAGTAACAAAGCATGTTGAACTTTTGTGATAGACATGATTGCAGTAACGTAACAATACATATTCTTTCACAATTGCCTGGCTGACACGACTGACCTTTGACAGTGTGTTTGCTTTGTGACGGTATGTATGGATATAGATCAAAGACTCTTCAGTTCCCCTTTCAGAGTTGGAGCTCTGCGAATGACATATTATTATCCTGCCATTTGCGTTGTGTTGTGCAATAAGAAAAAAAAGGACTTAACAGATTTGCCGGAAGCATAAGCCAACGGTGAAAACATACTCGCTGAGTGTTTCCAATAACTTTTTTGTTGTTGTAAATAACTCATCTGCTGGGTTTTGTTTGATTTTATGCCTTTAAAAAGTTTCTTCATATCAATAAATCATTTAATATTTTAAATACAAAATATTACAATCAATATTTATAAAAGTGGAAAAAATGAATATTAACCAAAATCATATCTCTGATTGTCGATTCAGCTCACAGTGCTCCCGCTATCTAATCGCTTAAAATCTTGGTAAATATGTTTCGAACTATGTTGTTTATGAACCAATAACGGGAGTAGATTAAGAAAGTTTCACGAGTGCACTTGCCTCCCGGACGCGCTGCACTAACGCTCCCATTGCATGTACAGTCTCAGGATAAGCATACACAAAACTTTCAACTCGTGTAATGCACTACCGATACTTTACAGGTCAGTTGCTTCCTCTTCGCATCCCTCCCTATCGCTTTTATTTGGTCAGTTTTACTAGGTAAATGTTTTGCCGGCGAGACCGTTGGTTGTACCACTTCCGTTCACTGGCTTAAAAGTTTCAATCGAAAAGCAAGCAATAACAGATTTGCAGGCGTCGAAGAAGCGTATATAACAAACTTGAAAGTGTTAGAAATAAACAACCAAAACACCATTTCCTTACAGCTAAAATAATCTTACATAATACAACCTACTTAAAATATCATTTGACATTTAGAACATAAAGCCATAAAGAAGGATGATTCCCTTGACTTCCGCATTGTACTTATGTAATGTACTTTCCGAAATATGACAAATTTATTCGTTATATTCTAACCACTGAATAGGCCGCGTGAAGATTTCAACATATCATTTTCACCATATTGCTTCAGGAAGCTATGACTAGCAGCTTCGGCCACTGAAAAGCTACCTAGCCTGCTTCACAACTGCCGTTTTACTAACCGGCATGACGAGGCAAATTCCTCCAGCGTCGTCCTTGTCTCGTACGGCGGGAAAATGAAATTAAATTTTGCTTTCAAAAAGTTTTCTCGATTTTAGCGAGACGCATTCTGTTGCGATGCGGTACCGCACGTAATGAGCAGTGACATTATCTATTTGCTGACAACATCCCGGCTCCCGTATACTAATGAATTTCATTAGCTCGGTGGACATACTGGCTGGTTAGATAAGTGAAGCTCGAAGCATTCACACGGCTAGGAACTCGTGCTGCCAGCACACAAAGAGGTAATTTTAGACGTTTTTTGTGTACAGGCACAAACACTGTGTAAAACAAAGCTAACGATGACCTATGGTTGTCGTTATGGTTGTTTTATAGAGACGGAAAATAACCATGAATGTGTATGGTTGTATTTGCTAGCCGTTTTTTTGGCTATGATTATGAAATTAAAACAAAAAATGGGAAAAAGTCCAGACAAATATAAAACATTGTGTATTGTACAAAAAAGTGTACAATATGCAAAGCAGAAATTAAAAAATGGTCGACATCCGCTGATTCACAATTGAGAAATTGCACCCAAACTATTGCTTATGATTGCAAGATCGTCTTCAAAACGCAGAATTGAGATTAAGCAGCGACTTCCAAGAAATAGATATAAAAAACAAAATTCAATGACTTTAGATTTTACAAAAAAATCACAATCTCAATAAACAACAAGTGCTACGATTTTGTGACGCACGAAAGAGCGCTTCCCCAACAAAACAGGGGCAACAAAGTTAGCTAAGATAAATTGCGATAAATGTTTTTCATGTGCAATCATCGTAGATAATCGTTCATATTTTTGCCTTCTTTCCGCGTTCGCTCGTTTCAAGTTGCATTGAGAAAAAATGCGACGGACATCCACCCCATGCTGGAGTGTTATAAATTATACGATAATCAAACATATTTACAATGATTTAGTGGGCAAATTAATGAATGAAATATTCCCCTCTCACCTCTTGACAGCTTTGGGACGTCAAAGTTATTTGCAAAACATTAAATTGCATGCTTCATGAAATTGGATATATTGTGCTCCTTGGAATTTTTAGCAAATAATTATTGAAACAAGTGCAGTCTACAAAATATCATGTACTTGTACTATTATCTTCATCGTTAAACCACGGCAGAGTAAAAAAAGAAAAATTCTTAATTCAAATATCAACTGGTGCTTTACCTTTTAAACTAGAACCTTGCATGGATAAAAGGACATTCTATTTACATAAAACGACAGTGTGTATTCACGTCTTTCGCATTCGCCGCCCACGCTCTGCCATGATATTTATATCATATTGTTCCTTTAAAAAGTGTACAGCAAGGAAAATGTACAATTGGAGCCTAGCAACAAACTCTGGTTTGAATTTTTAAATGAAAGCTACCTTGTTCGTGAAAAATCAAGTAAGGTTGATGAGACAGATATGACGCAACAACTGAATACTACACTAAGGTAAAGCGCACTTGGCCATCCAGTTTCTTGGAATTCAGTGTCACCGGTGTCTGCACTTCAATTCGATTCTCGTCCGCTTTGTACTTGGAAATTCATTAAAAACAAAATGTTAGTCGATGCACACGGTATCCCATTTCATCAAGTGGCAATTAGTTTGTGTTCATTAAACAAATCACCCAATTGGGGCCAACTAATTCCGGTAACAAATCCTGATAGTGTAGCACCTATTGCATCACAACATTGAACAGTGTTTTTTTTTATTTTCCTCCAATTTTGGAAGTTGGATTCTGGAATCTGTTTTTTTAATGCAGTATTTCTATTTTAGAACATTTTCTAACACATTTTATCGCTTTTTTTATATTTGATCGTTTTATGTCAGTGGTCAGTAAGTGAAAATTATTGCAAATTTCATTATCAAAACTAGGATTCAGATCAATATTTTATTTAATTTGGAAAGAACGGACAGGCTAGGCCGTTAATTTTACAAACGGATAACAACGCAGTTATCGTTATGCATAAACTGTCCTCCAATTTAACGCTGTTTCTCACGGAAACAATCCTGGAAAAAAGGTTTTAATTTCTCCCCGTGGAATATTATTCAAATTTTTCGTCCTTTTATGTGTTGTGCAATGGTTTTATAGGATTTTTTTTACGATTTTTTCCTCATAGGCTTACCCAAAGAATACCATGGATGAAAACATCCCGCATTTTTTTTGCCCACCTTCGATTGAAATGATTAAGCATTTTTTAATTGTTTTTTTTTTTATACAGATATTTTTTAATTAAACGCTGTATTTTTAAAATTCATCGTATAAAATGAACTTTCTCGCCTTTTACACACGGTGAATTCTCTATCCTATCGCATCGATTAGCTTCGAGCTTTGTGCGTACTCGTAGCTTCGTTCCCAGTTTACCAACTATTGCCCGCTACTTTTTCGTTTGCAATTGACATCCGCCCATGAAAGGCATTATCTTAAGATATGTATTTTGTTTTCTCCTGTCCGCCCACTTGCGAGGGTTTCGACCGAACAATAGAGTTTCCCCACTTACTGCAAACTATTGCTTTGCATTGCGTTCCTCCTTTCTTTTGCTGAAGTTTTCACTTGCAATAAGTACGTGACAATAGGTAGCAGCAGCATGACGTCAGTTACCGCCGGTCCCATGATCCAAAGGAGGAGACTGCAGAACCTAAACCACACCCGATCGTTGTCCATCATTTCCAGGTTGACGTCTAGGGCTCTTCTGCTGTACGTTACGCATCGGAGCCGCTATTACACTGTGAGTAGATTTAGTGTCCATTGACGGTCAGGATGATGTATATCGGTGGATTGTTTAAAAGGCTTTTTGTCATTCACATTTTCTATAGAGATTTATCCTTCTATTAAGTTTGTCATTCGCACACAGCACCTTTCTACGGGACACTTTCTACGTAATAAACGACCTATGAAATGACAAATTTATCCCACAGTGCTCTCAGTCTGAATGCCATTTTGAATTAGATAGTATCGATTCGAATGCTAAGGGATAACTCTTTTCCCCGTATTATGCAGGATGAAGGCAAGTAGTTCTTTTTTTTCTTCATGCAAAAGACCCACTTTAAGATGGTTCAAGATTACTTTCTCAGGAAGCTATCGATTGAACCGACAAATGTGTATGTATAAGAAGCGACTATGCAAGCCGCAGTGGAAAGAGATGTCTTAGCAACGTCATTTTAGCATCTTTGTATAAGGCAGAAAGAAAACATGACTAAGACGCGTCTTGGTCGTGCTCCTATTATTCCATCGACGTAAGGATATCGAACATACTGATCGTCTGCGTGCAAGATTTGCGTTTTCTCCTGTCACCCATTGGGAGGGTTTTTTTTACCACGCGTTGTAAATGTATATACTTTTTACGTTCCTACAAGCGCTGCAGTGATAAGACAATTCCACGCGCCACGCAGACAGGACTGCAATTTAGAGTAAGGAGCATTTTGTAGCGGAGGTGTTATATAGTACTTTTATACGATGCATACGTAAACTGTTGCATTGGACCTGTGCACATGACGATGGCAGGTCGTCAGACAATGGGCGGTTATATTCTGGCGAGCAAGCTGACAGCTAAGCAAATCGGATTTGATTGAAACTGATTTGTTTACAGCGTAGATGTGGATGGTACATTATTGGTCAAAACAATTAAAAATGCAGCGGTATTGAAATGATGTAATGGATCAAAATAATATTACGACTAGCAGGCATTAAATTGGTTTGTCGTCGTATAATGGAAATAGTTGTCTGAATTGTTTTCCAGGTTCAAAATAATACTTTTGTTAATTAAAATTAAAAAATTGTAATTGTAAAACAAAATTTAATAAATAAACAACAATTATTGTACAATTGTTTTTTTCATTATTTTTTTTATCTTTGTGAGTATTTGTAATACAAATTGATCACTTCTTAACATTAAACACAACTCAATTTCAAGTACGTAAACATAAAACATAGAAAAAAATGTGATATTTGAAACTAAAGTCCACTAAACATACCAACGTAGCCAACCGTCTGGGTAAAGATGGAAATGTCATTCTCTCCCTGCTACGAATAAATAAAAACGAGCTGCTAGATAATCTTGAAGCTTTCAAGCCGGATCCTGCAACGACGATTTCCGGTGCCATGTACGAAGAGCTACGACCGGGAGATGGTTGCCGATAGACGAACAAAATTGCAGTTTATTTGCCAACACTTGGTGCGAACGACGTTGTTAACATCGTGCCGGGATGAAGCAAGCAAGGAACGTGGCAAAAACGCTTGCAACCAGCCTGTCGTACAACGCTTTCAACGTGTTAATATTGCGAGTCGGAGGCTTGAACCGGCGCACCTCGATAGTGATCCTGATACCGTGGTATCAGTTACGGTTAGGATTGCCCGACAAAGACTTTCATGTTGTTTCCTCTACGTGCAACAGAGTGTGCTCTCGAGAGTGCACAGTGTGTCGTTGGCACAAGTGAAGCGAATATGTTTTTATGGTTATAGATATGGTGGAGCAAATGCTGTAGGTTGGAGCATCAACAACAACGACCCCATCCCAGGTAACTAAATCGGAGAAGATATAAAAGAAACAGATAAAATCAAAAGTTTCAATCAAAGCCAGACTGATTTGTTTTTTGGGGAGGTGGAGGCAAGGTGCATTAATTTCGCGAGCTTTGTTAGTATTTAAAAAAAAGAAAGCATCCCATTCAATGCAAGATAACAAAGAGCACACGTTGTTCTCATTTTTTTCCATCTTCAAAAATCGATCAAATCAATCACGCCGTATTGAATTACGCTCGTTGTCATAAATCAAACTCGAACAGTATTTTTGATCGACTCGCATTGGTGTTTGTTTGTGATCTATTGTTTGAATTGCATGCAATAACAATCTCAGTTTATTTGTTGCTTTCACTTGCTTTGTCTGACATGCAATTCCAACATCTCTGAAGTTATATTTGAAAGAAAAAAACTCGAAATGATGAGCATAAATAAATAAAAACCCCTAACTTGTGTAGTGTATATGATAAATTGTTGTGACGGAATTCAATTTTTAGTTTATTGTATTTAAAATAAAAATATCATCAATATAACCTGATGGTTTATACGAAAAGTTAATATAAAAAGGTTATTCTAATAGACTTTATGATGATGATAATGATGATACGTTCATCCTCATACCGCAATATTGGTTTGAGAAGGACAAAATTACGGCGAAACCTTAGACAACTTAAGCCATCCCATTCAACTTACTTCATTCCTGAGGATTTTGAAACCATCCAGCCTTCCGCTTATTTTTCAAATCTCCTCGCTTACAAAAACCAACGCATGCAAAGGTGTTTACTTTGCTTATTTATGAAACTGATTTGCTTGCAGGATTTCCTCCCAAACGGTCATGCAGCAAGCGGTACAAACACGGTACTTTATCAATCGGTACACAAACCTCCTCCAGCAGCAGCAACGACAACATTGGTTTACCACATTCTCATTCTTTATTCACTTTGTTTAGAGACAAACCTACCACGGATTACGGGTATACGAGATATCAACACATCTTTACCAAATTCAAACACCAGAATGTGAAACATTCAAGCATCGGGAAACAGTGGCAGGACCCACGGCCACAATGTGTTGAAAGATGTCTTTTGGGGGGAGTCTCAAAAGATTACACCGTGCGCATGGAGTGGTATCACGAGTATTCTGACGTGTCGCTTGCATGAATTAATGATAATTAGTTTTGCATTTAGTAACGAAGATATCAAGCTCGGTTGCTTGCGCTCCAATGTATAAACAATTTATGTCGCTTTGTGCTGTCGTTTTCGTTGCGTTATAAGCATGTTCTTGAAGCATCCGTACGTAACGTTACATGACGTTTGCAGCAACCGGCACTCGAGAATAATATGTTGGGCACGCATTCTATGTTGACGCCATTTCTCGGAACAGAAGACATGAGGCTTTTTGTTAGAACAGAACTAATTACGCTGGTGTTCACTATCTATCACTGAAGCGAACCTCGCTTTAATTGTTGAGTTTATAATGGTTGTTTTTTAAATTTGTTTTTCATTTACCATGAAACAATTTGAGATTAGGAACAGGATAGCCGGTGCGATGGAACAGGATGGGTATGCGAAGTCGTTCCATTCGGGATTTGAACCCATTACGGGCATATTGTTTAATTAGACTACTTAGCGACTTAATCACGCAGCCGGTCCATCGAACAAACTACTATTAATTACTTTTTCAGTACCCTTTATTCATGAATGAAAAAAATGTGAGGTTCATTAGGTTTTCAGTATCGTAAATTCAAGAATGACAAAAAATTGTCAAGAACAAATGGAAAAAAAATCCGAAATTTTGAGGTTCAACTCATCCGACTTTACAAGTTGTCATAAAATGTGCTCTAGACTAGCGTCGCATGATGGCGGTATGGTTAGCGGGTGATTTTAATACTATAACAAATATGTCCATCATCCTAAAACAAGTATGGGACATAACGATTGAGACTCAGCCTGGTCCAGAAACACAAAGAACACAATTACAAATCGTTCGTTAATATTAATATAAAAATGATCTGAATCTGTTTAAGGAAAAAAATAAAAATTTATGTACTGCATTCGTGGCTAAACAATAAGTTTATTTAAAATCAGTGGACGAGTATCCCTTTTAAAGAATTTTTTCAAGCAATTCTTAATGCTCTACAAATATTTCTTATGACAAAATGGTCTCAAACAACGAGCAAAATATAACGTTCTAGATATATTTGTCTTTTATTATTCGTGCTCATGGGGAAACTAGATCACAATTAGTTATATTGTAGCTTTGCTTTTGTACGCGCTCATGGAGATGTTATTTTCAATTTCCGCCGCGAAGGCTGAATCAGAGAATATTGAGAGTTAGATAATTACATATTTAATATAACAATCAGTGTGTTGAGCAACGTTAACAATATACCACCAATATACAGACATATCATAATATGTCTAGCAGCGCACCAACTTTCAACATAATCAGCTCATCAAATAGTATTGCCATTTAACATTCACGATTGATTTCGATAAAATCAGGCTATACGTTAACCGTAAACAATCGCAAGCCAAACTATTAACTGATATCTGCAGAATGATACTTTCATTTCATTTTTTTCTACGATCCTGAACTTTATCATCATGTTACGGCCTTTCGCCGCCAAGCGCTAGCCATGTATCATGCTGATGTTCTGCCGCACGCTCACGATTGTTGCATAATTTTACAGCTTTCTTGCAACATTTTTATCACACTCTTTGCGCCCATTTTACGATCTTTAGCAATGTTTCCTATCTTGCTTTGAGTGAACGGCCCGATAGAACAGAACATGGTTGGCGGAACTAAATTGTCTTTCAAAGTGCGAACAAAAGCTCGCCTGCCCAAGGTTATCATTTGATTACACAGCCACGGATGCTTTGGCTGCTAAAATGAGTTAGGCAAAGTATTGTCGTGCACCCTTGATGATGTGAAATTGGCCATGCGACTTATAGAGAATGAAACTTTCCTAGAAAAACATCGTAAAATGTGCTACAATGAGTTCACCGTAAATTGTACTACTTATTAATTATAATTTTACAATGAGAGCAGTCAGGCAGACTAGAAAAGTACTTACAATTTAATAGATAAATTACAAATAATGTAATACATGTTTTCATTTTACATACACAATTAAAAAAAAAGATTAAAAAAAATTCTGTTTAATTTTTTTTTAATGCACAAAAAACTATAGCCATTTTAATCCGTCCCAATGGATTTACATTCAAGCGTATGTGCAGTTTACAGCGGATTGAGCATTTGCTTGTCACAAATAAATAACGGAAAGAAAACGATGGAAACGGCTCTACACCCAGCAATTGTTTGTCGTTCATTTATCAGTGCGGTGGTGAAAATCCGTGCAACTTAACCGAGCGTTGTAATGTAAACAAAAGTTTCATCATTAAAAATACTCCAACACTTGTGAGCTGCAAAACGAGCACTTGTTCGCCCGAAGCCCGAATAAATACGTGACTATTGTTGTTCAATTAACAATGGAACTGCATGCAGCAACCGATACCACCCTGTCAGATGCAGCTCAGTGCAGCTAACTCTTGCTGGTGTGGAACTTTTTGTTTATTCAACCGTCTCTCTGGAGGCATGGGAACGTGATGTAATGGTATGCAAAAAGTGGCGCATTTTCGACACCAGGGATGTTTGGCGTAAAAGATTTCCACGAATTTTGGGTTGCAGTATGTGATGACAACAGTTCATCGGAGAAATGTATTCACTGGGATGGTAATTATCTTTTATTTACTCCGAAAATGAGTTTTAATGATTTATTAAACCCTGCGGATTGAGAAGAAATACGGTCAACAAAAGTTTCAGTTAAGTATCAGCAACATTTGTAATTTGATACACGATATGTAGTAAAAATTTGGGCTTTGTGGAAGCCATTCCTTTTATTTCATCCTAGGCTTGCTTACGTTGTTGATACATGGTAATCACAAAGGATCTTATTACATCCTTTCTAAATATTTTTTTTTTTGTAACAAATCACAAGTACTCATTTTTGCTTTAGTATTACTTTATAGCCTGGCTACAAAAGGATTAGAATCCTGTCAGGTGTATTGGGGTTTATATTATTTCCTTTTTCGTGATTATGTGATTTTTTAATTTAGAAACAAACAGTGAATGCCGCTTCACTTTCTAGTTGTTAGTGTAACAACAACAAAGCCTCATTAGGAAGGTAAATCACTTTCAAATGCAGCAAGATGTGCTGAATAAAGGTACAGTTTGCTTCAATATTGCGATCGCTTTCGGATTTCTGTTATGTTCACAAATTTCGTATTTATGCATATCAAATAAAAATTCATGATAAAAAAATGATAAAAAACGGTTCATCGCTGGCCCTAATGAATAATGTAATCGTTTGGTTCAAAAATATGTTCAATGAATCCTGGGATATCCTTGCATAAGATGCAAGCGCTCTAGGCGTGCTCGAGCGGCGCATCCTCAGGACCATCTTTGGCTGTGTGTTCGAGCATGGAATC
>KB679713.1:0-17313 GCA_000349165.1 Anopheles christyi | reverse complement strand
TTCCCAGGCGAAAATCCTCCTATTCCCTCTCACGGGCACTTCCTATGCAACACCACCTTCACCTCTCTTCATTCTTGCGGAACGATGTTGAATTCTAACATGAGGTTGAAGATTCCCAACTGTTGTTTATTAACGACATTTGGTAGGTTTTAAAGCAATTGAAAACTGACCTGGTCAAAGCCTAGGGAAGACTTTTTGCACGAAAGGAGAGCGGTTGATAGATCCACTGTGGTAAATGGTGCATCCAATGTAGGATAACAACATAACGCATCTTGGAATAAATCTTGCCCAGGAACGAAATCAGCAAATAGCTCTACGTACAAAGATGTTACCTATTTGTTGATGTTACAAAGATGCTACGAGCCGATGTGTCTTAAATAATGTAATACTTGTCAACCCACTCACTATTTCTCACTATTTTTGTTAATCCCAGCAAGAAAGGCTTATTTCTGCACATTTCCAAACTTTAGTAGACACCATATGGCATAGTATAGCCACGACGTTCAATTATCACTATATTGTGTTTCGCAATTTGGCGCGTTGAACACTAGCTGCTCAGAGCAAAATTTCAGAATACCACTGAATTTCGCCTCTAAGGCACACATTTTTGACATTGATGACAGGTAGGAATTGATGACTAAATTGATGTACGCTATCAACACTTTGTGCTATAGAAGCAAAAATGTGCGGCTACGGCTGTAAATTTGGATAATTATTGCATAAGTATTTTACATTGTTGTAAGAGTATTTCTATCCAAAAATATCATTCACAAAAGTGTAATATTAGAGACAATTTTGGTATGGTATTAAAGACAATGTGCAAGAACAATAATCAGTTCTTTAGTCATAAACAGTTGCCTTGTGAACAGTATAGAATTCGATTGCTACAAAGATTCCATATTTATGATGGTGTTATTTCAACAGCTATACAACAGGCATACTTTTGGTCCTTCATTTCAGAACTGGATTGTAATTGCTCAATTAGGCAGTCGAGCAGCACATTTAACTGGAACCCGTGTTCTTAGTCAGTACTAGGTAACCGGTCAAGATTTATTACTATTCTAATGCCGTCATTTTGTTTCCTTAAAAAATGACCAATAATGCAATTCATAGATATAAAGAGTGTGTCACAGTTCTTTGGGATAAGGTCAAAGTATATATATACCACCATCGCGGTTGCTTCAAGGTAAACAATTGGTCATCTTCTTCTTCACGCGGGCGAACAGGAAAAAAACTAGTTCGATACACAGCAACCATCAAGAAGAGCTGAGAAGGTCTACACAACAGCAAGAGACCGCCGAAATTGGTGGCCCTGTGTTGACCGATTTGCATAGCATGGTGTGAGCTCATCGCAACCAGGGAAGTACGTACTGGATCGAAACTGTTTGATTGATGATGTTTTTGATCCAATTTATGGTTGAACAAATTACACTTTGACCACGCAATTGCCGGCAGCGGGAAGAACGCTGCTGAAGCTATCTTTGGGTACAACTCGGTGATCCGTTGCTGGTGAACATTGGCAGTAAGGCAAGGGGAATGAAGTGTTTAACCCAGGGTCTATCGTACTAAGCTAGTGGTGTCTACTTAAGCTTCCGCGATGATTGCGTGACGCAGCACACAGAGTCAACGTGAAGGTGTGCTTTTTGTAGCATTTGATCTATTTTGTGTGAAGAGTCGGTTCATCAAATAAAGCATGGCAACCAATTTATCAACAATAGTGCAAAACTTTTAAAATGGTGTTTTTTACATATAGTTGGTGAGCAAAACATTTCTATCAACGTTTCAATTGTTACGTTGTTTAGCAGTAGTTTTAATGTCATTTTAGAATTTATGTTATGTTGTATTAGAACAGAGGATTTCAAGATTGTACTTCATCTGATTAATCTTTGTTTGTAGGTCAGCTTTAAAATACGTAAACAAAAATAATATCCAAGTTTTAAAGCCCACCTAGAGTTTCTAATTAGGCATTACACATTCCACGAACAATCAGCAGAGCACAATAATATGCTATAAAAGGTAGCATACGGTAGCTTTGGCATTTTTTTACTCTAATGATTTATGAGCGGTACCTTCATGAGTGTTGGAAGCTCATGGAGTTCACAGTGCTGTGTTACGTCAAATTACACTAATCGGCTACTGTTCAAATTGATGTACTTTGTAGGTTGTATTTTCTGGTCTTACTACACAATCTTAATGTTTGATTTGGCTTATAGTAGAATTTGAAATAGAATTTGATTGATGATCTCTTCTTAAGTCCATTAAGTAAAATGAAATGGATAAGTTTTTCTTCAAATATATTTTAATAGTAAAATAGTGTATGAAAAGCTAGATGCAAAAATAATATAAGTTTATTCAATGTTTTAATTTAAAGTTTATTTTAATTTGAATAAGATGCAAACAGATAGTTGAGTGTTTTAACATCCAATGTTGAATATGTATGATATTAATTTTAACGTACCACTGCAAGTTAGCTTATGGCAGTGGCTCAATCGTCAAGACCAATTGCTCCAATTTTGAATGGAGTTCGATAAATGTTTGATATCGGTAAAAGTTTAGAACGATTGAATGTCGTAAATCGTCCTTCACAGAGGCTCTACTTCAGCACTCAAAGCAGATGAAGGTGAGTTGAAGGCTCTTCATACACTGAAGAGGAAATGAGAGGCTTTCGTGATCTTTTTTCGTCGACCGTGGCTGATTCGATCGAGTCCAAAGTGTCAGCAGAAGCCAAATCGCAGTTTCTGCTGTAGGTTACTGTTGTTTCGATTTAGTACTTTAGGCCGATCGCAAATTGACGTGAGAACCTTGCTCTTGAGCTGATTTACCGATGCGCGATGTCTGTAGCGACGATGATGGTGATCTTCGCGATGGCATTGAGCGTTCGGTACAAGTGTTCTGATTTCGAAAGGTTAGTGTGTCTTTATGACGCAGCCAGGCGAAGGAAGATCAGTATATTGATCGAAACAAGATCGTGCATTAATCACATTCAACGTTACTTAACATCCGTTCCAAATGTTGATTATTCTGTGCATGACGTTCAGTGCATGTTAAGTATTGCGTAATGCAGGCAGTATTTTTATTGTATAATGTTGTAAAACATAATATGATTTATAACAACACTTTTAAGCCGATTTTTTTATAGAGTTATTGTGAGTCTGCCCAAAAATGAAATAAATGGTCGACACTTTTTAATACTCAATTCATGTTGTTTAATTTAATGTAAATAATTAAAATATACAGCGAAAAATACATTTTAATACGACAGTGGATCAGAAACATACGTACAAAAGCAAAAACAAACAGGAGCTTTTTTATTTCATGAGTGACCCAAAATTGAAAATTGGGTGCTATTCGGAAGTTAAACGGTAAACATACTTTGATGGGTGAGTTGGGCAAACGAGTGGAAAATATTCTGGATTTCTAATTTCCTTCATTTTTCCTACAATAAGACCAGACTTTGCAGATAGACCGGTATACCAAATTGATACAATTTGTATACAACCGGATGCATCAATAAACCCGTTTTGCGTTCAAACTGGGCGCCAGTTTCGCTATCGGCCTAACTCAACCGAAACGTATTGGTAATTGTTGAATAATGGGTAAAATTAGAGTAATGATGATTATTGATGAGGTTAGCGTTAATTTCACTTTTGATTGCAGCTTACTCTCATCCATCTTCTGCAGAAATTTCACATTCCCGGGCAATGAGAGGTGGTGTAAGGGCTACCTACGGTTTTTGGAAGCTTCGACTGTGAAATTAAGACCGTATTAGTAAGTTACAACAGCAGCAGCAGTAGCACCCATAACATCACTTATGAGCACTACTTGATTTGGTGATTACTGACGTTTTTCTGTAGCAAAATACATTGCAGGAATATGTCGCAACATTATTTTGCAGGCATGATTCAATCCGATCGTTAGTCGCAGCGACAGATCGACAAACACAAGCTGGTAACGGATTTTTGTATACCTGCTGTCTAATTCCACCAGTAGTTCATTTTGTAGACCATAGAAATGGACAACTCTCGGGAAAGTGCATCATTTTCAAATTCTGTTTCAGTGGGCTATCAGAAAAAAAGCTCGAATTGTTGCAGTTTGTACATAGCGATACAAAGGTAGAACAAAAGTGGGACAAAACCTCCCATCGTTCATAGGCCTTGACTACATTCTAAACAAAATGAGCATACAATAATTTGCGTAATTGGCAGACATTTACAAATTGAAAGAGATGAAAAAGCTAACTAATTATCGCAGTTGTGTAAGAAGTAAATCTTACTCGGTGAAATAGTTATTTTGTATCAAACGTTCCGTACTGAGATATGAAGGAAAATTTTACAAATTGTTTTACCACACCCAAAAGGGGGGCAGAAACGTGTAGCATAATTTGATTTTTTTCTTATTAAGCATTTCATAAGATAGTGAGTAGAGATTTTAAACGCTCTGCCAAAAAAAATATTAACAATTGCAGAAATCATTTAGTTTTTCGTAACTTATTTTTTATTTTTTAAATGAAGCTATGAGCTTTATGGCTGACGTTCGGCTCGTGAAGATAAATGATAAATGAATAGAAATTGAATTAAATTAATGGCAATATGTTTGAATAATGCATAATATATATAATAAAAGTTACAAATATGATAAGACTTATATGATATGATAAGGATGTGCAGGATCATCCTTTGTCTCCACTTCTAGAGAGGTTAACTGATTATCGAATTAATATTTTCAAACAATATTTTATTATTAAAATCTACAACAGGTATATTATTTTATGTATGCTGTGAGGAGTTCGTCAGTCCGTGTATTACCACGACAACGCCACAGCATAGCAAAAGCTTTGCGTGCCATGATGGTGGAAGATAGTACCAAAGTATAATCGCCCCCCCGTGGGCATTGCAGTAGGAATGCTGAGAAATGCTAATGGAACTGCCCACAGCTCTTCTCATGAGCCGGTTGCTCAAGACTCCTGGTTCCTGGATTCTCACATCAAGCCTATTAACAACCCGCATTTACACAAGTGTTATCTGCCGCACTCTACGAGAATAAATTGTTTAATGCTGCTTCACGCTTTGCTGTGTAAATCAACCAATGATAAAGTTGTACGAACGCTTGTTCAAACAAATTGATAGCTGATAGTGTCATACGATAGCGCAAAAGTGGATCGGTATACAGTGCTCCGCAATATTCACCTGTGCATAATCTTTTACTCCCCATCCACCATTCGTTAAAGGTTTAGCTGGTTACCAGATTTCAGATTGTGTTAAAGATTGAACCATTTACGTTTGAGGTTTGGAAAGGGTGTTTTATGCAGTGCATATGTAGCGATGGCAACGATGGTTCGAGTTCTTCGTTGTCAAATTTTTTATGCTAGATTTATTTAGCCCTAACTTAGTTTGTAAGTTAATGTTATTTGAGAAATCATGTTTAAGTGCTTAAGTGTGAAACTTTTGTAGACTATATTTCCCATTTATGATTCAAATTCCGCTACGGACAGTGAATGTTACGCAGTGCAGTGCAGCATGAGATCGGACATTCATTGAAAGTTACAGTGGGCGACATTTTCACACACGATGCTTTGAATTGTCTACTCCACTCACTTTTCACGTTATAAAAATGAAACTGATGAATCAAATGAATTACATTCAATTTCAAATAATTTAGCCTTTAATGCAAAATTAGGTCGGTACGTAAGATTCGCGATATCGCTGTGGCGAACGAGCGTGAGGTGCCCAACTGAAGTATCAGCTTTTGGGAGGAGATGGCAGTACTTGCGTTGATCAATTAACCTTTCTGCGAACTCTTTTACCCAAGTGTTAGTAATGGCTTGGCTCTAGCAAAGGCAGTAAAACGATACTAGCTAGGCGCAACTCCATGTTCGCGTCATGACAGATCATAAATCACATTCGCTTTTCCATGGGTCAGTTAAGTTTCTGGACGAGGGCTTCGGTCAGGTTCTCTCCATATTATGAGTCAAACTTAATACAATGTGTTGTACAAATTGGTACTATACCATTATTGCACACGCAATCACCAATCTGGAGGACTAGATGAGGGGCTCGAAGCTGAAGTCTAGTTTTGGATCAGAAAAGGGAACTACTAATCAGTGGTATGGAATAGAAGTTTATAAATAATCTTTTATTGCATCGTAAAATGTGTATAAACCCAGCACATTTTATGCGTGATCTCTGGGACAAATAAAACCAATCAATGGGCATAGTTCGCTGCTGTCTGTTTAGAGAGCAATGTTCTTTCCCCGATAGCCTCTCTTACACATCTCAACACATCTTGAGCGCCAGGAGTTAACCGTAGCTTTTCAACGAGTACCTAAAAAACTTTTCGTTCACACAGAAGAGTAGCAAATGCAGTTGAAAAAAGGGATTGACTAGGCTGCTTCCGTGAAGAAAAGACGACTTTTCATGAGATCCAACAGGTTGAAATTGCACTAAAAGTCGTTCAATGGCAGCGAACGACCATTTGATTCATCCTTAGGTCTTGATGTCTGCGGCATGAAAGGATCGAAGCATGTGCGGTGTACTACGGCACTGTTTTAATTTTATCGATTATATCCATTTTATAGCACTTGTAACCTTCCTGTCCGGAGCGAACTGGGACTTGGTCAGGGCTAAAAGCAATAAAAGAAACTCTTAATTTAATTGATCTGCTTTGCTATACAGCACATAGATCGCCCGGCTGTGCGATGTAGGCTCACTGTAGTAAACCAAAGCGTCACAGCGGACGCACTGCTGGTAACTTACTGTTTCCTGACAGATTCGCTGCTGGTCTGAAGCAACGGGTTTCGATTTGTTTCACAAAGACCTTTCGCCTGGGTGGCAGCTTTCGTGCAGAAAGCGCGAGCATGGCGACAGGTCGATTGCTGGACTTGTCGTTGATGTCAATGCAAGTCCGTTGACAGAAAGATAATTGTTCGTCTTCATCTTCACTGTGAGCACCTGTGAGTACCAGAATTCCCAAGTTGCTCTTGTAATGACTTTTTCTGCATCTTAACGATGTACGACTCTGTTTTAAAATTAATAGCCTAGTTAACAAGTCGTATGTGCATTATAGGATTGTACATTCTCGAACGGTACCGGATTTCGCGTCCGATCGCGTTGCGGTGATGTTGTTTTGAGTGACTGTCAAATCGAATGGTTGGTGATTGTTTTATAAAAAGAGATGTTTGAAAAGTGGTTTAGTCGGAAAGATAAATACGATTTCAACTTCAGACCATATGAGTATTTTTTAGCATGGCCCATGGTTTCATGGCTCGATCGGCATCCTATAAAGTTCAAATAAGTCAAACAAAGTTAGTAAAAATTGAATTTTTTACTAAGGTAATTTTAATCATTGCCAGAATCTTTCGATACCTATGTACCATTCTCGAGCGTAATTGCAATTGCAAATCATCCCTGTTTCTTTGATTGGGATACGCGACGCTTACTTATCGAGACGCTCTAGCTGTCCTTCGCTTATCGCCTGTGTGGCATTTTAAATTTTACGAGCCATCATTAAGCTTGAAGATTATTGAAATTAGTGCTCCCTGCTTTATTCTCTCAGAAAGACCGACAAAACGAAAGAGCGAATGGTTAAAAAATAAAGTGTAAATAGCAGAAAATATCGAAAGGCAAGAAACAAACGATGCCAACCGTGGCTTCCTCATGGACAAAGAAGCGAGTGTTGGGTGGGCAAGGAAAAAACATCCCAAACTGTTGCTGGTAGGATTCGAACTCAAAAACCGCGAAGAAGACGCTCCCGAATGCACAGCAGACGGATGCTGAAATTGAAATTTTTACGATCCAATTGAGAGCACTCTTAAAAACCGATTCTCATTCACCGAAATGGGCCGCCCGTTGATCGCAATGAAACATACGAAGCAAGGCAGGTGGCTGAGCCACATATCGCAAAGCGGTTAGGAGAGACAGGAAACCACAAAATCATGCTGCTTAATTGTGCTGCCTCATGCTAATGCTTCTGTGTCGCACTTCCCTGTTTTGCGAACTCGTACTCACCACTGTGGACCGGATCATTGGCTGACATTGCTATTCGTGTCAATTGGCAACGCACAAACATCCGTTGTCCACCATTCCACCAAGTGCGAATTTTATCTTCAGCGAGATCTGTTTTCCCACCGATTGAACATCGACAAACAAATATCAGCACAAATCACACTTGTATAGTCAGCGCTTCTTCAAAATGCAATCGTCATCATTATCATCATCTGCACGGTGCAGAGATTATTTGCTTTGATATTTTGTAAAGCATGTCTAAAGTTTGAAAAAAAAAGAACTTTCTCTGGTATTTGTTAAATGATCGTCACGCGGTTGTAGTGCCGGATAAGTAAGTAAGTAATGTAATTCGGAATATTTAATTCATTTGAGAAAATTAATTGTTATGGGTTATTCTTCTTCTTTTTGCTAGGCGCAAATGACCTACGCGTCCATGCCGGCATTTTACAGGCTGAACTATACTTATTTCTACCACGTAGCCGGATAGTCAGGCCTTGTTACGGGGGGACAGTCCGGATGAGAATTGAACTACGTGCGGCCTTTACAGGAGCCGGCGCGTCATCCATTAGACCACCCGGCTGCCCCCGGTGATGGGTGATTGCAATAAACGAATCTTTATAACCTAATTATTAACGAGAAATCTAGTAATTTAAGAGAAAATAATTATTTTGTGGACCCATAAACCTGATTCTGTCACCACTTGTGATGCGATTTTGAGAAAAAAGTCATCGCAAAGTCAAACTGTTGCGGGATTACCTATGGAATCTATAACTTTCTTTGAGCACCCCCAAACTATCTGAGTGATGCAACGTGCGGTCGTGCTAGATCTGAAAACTGGTGGACGAGATAATTAGACGCACTATAGAGAAAGGTTTCAAGAGACAACACGCTACGCGTAGCCTTAGGCAAACATAAACAGACAAGGTTCGGCCGACCATGTTAATCTAGTGTGAAATTTGATTATATGCTTTAATTACTTCAAAGTCGTCAATATATGTAACAAAAGAGTGTATTAGTCATAATCCTCACAAAATCGATTTCATGGTCGAAATCAATACGATGATTACAATCTATTTGAAAAAATCTATCCATGTATCTATACAAAACAGTAGTAAAAACTTAACTTATTGTTTCATTTATGTTGCATGAAAGTTACAGAAAAGGTTTTTTTATTATCTCACATTTGCTTTGGAAAAAATATTTACTTGGGGAGAATATTTACGGGCTGGAACAGGTAACGAAATAAATCTGATTATTTTGTTAATATTTTGAATGATTTGCGTGAGGTTGATGTGTTGTCCTACTGTAAGGTATAGTATGTTTATTTTTTCCATAATATTCTCACACTTAAATCTTCCGTAAGTTATCTTCCTTTATGTTTTCCATCACCGCCTTTTACATTAAACGATTGGAACGTCATCTCTCACTGACGTCAACAACAATTAATCTTAATTTAGTATCTGTCTTGAAAAAAAAAAAATCGAAATGAAAAGTACATATACAACCAACACCATACTTTATTACTTTTAAACCTCATGCACAGCAAGATCAGGTATGTTCGCCCATCCTTTTGTGTTTGGTATGTACGCAGGTGCAAAATTCCAACAAAAAACCCTTCTTTTATGAATAAACTGGAGGAGAACTGAAGAGCTTGCTAGCATTTGGAAATCGTGTTGATGTCGAAGATGTCTAACTGTCACCATTGCGCTGACGAGTTCCTCTTTGCTTCTTCGGCCAAAAACGTCAACTATGCTCTCTGATGACCGGTGGCTGACACTGATGATAATAAGCTGATGTTTCAATCAGTTCGTTGCTTCAGCGCTACGGCGTGGAACAACGATGAAGCTTTAGATATTTTGGGGATTTTTTTTCCTCTGGCCTACTTCACTAGCTCGAGAAGATGCTTTTCTACGCCCCAGGCAATCGAGTGGTTGGCGTGTTTTCGAAAATTTCTCACGCTTCGAAAACACCCCAGCAGTGGTTGGGCAATCATATCAGAGTGTCCACACTTTTTTCTGGTACTGTTTCCGTACCATACCATGACTCTGCGGTGCTATGTTTTGGAGTCTCTGTTTACAATGGCAGTACGCTGCCAATTTTGTTGTGATGGAAGCAAAAAGTAGGATTTGGTGATAAAACTCTTCAGAAAGTTGTGGTCCTGCTGTTTTATGATTGCTGCTAGATTTATGATTCGTGATGGAATGCCACGAAAAGTGTGGCAGTCATTCGTATATGGAAGCAGTTCACACATCAGCTTAAGAGGTGAAGTGGTAAAACATTACGGATCTCTCATTTGTTTCAAAGTGAACCTGATTCAAAACATGCATCACAAGCAAGTTGTGTTGTTCTGATACCTAATGAGACAGCATATTACGCTATCGAGCTAGCAGAGTTACACTATTGAGATAGCAAAGTTCCATAGATAAAGAGAAAATCAAACAAACGCCATTTGTAGATTCAATTTAATTATATTATTTGATAAATACTTGAGCTCAGTATCCTGATAAGGAATGTGATTACCTCATCTCAAGCACCCGAATTGGGATTGGGCAGAATCTATTAAAAATAATGAATTTAGTTTGATCTAAACTGATGAAACCATGTTTGAACAATATAATCATAGTCGAATAGGTTTGTGGTTTATATATTTATTTTGTTTGTTTTGAATGCCATTGTCACTACAAATGTAACTTTTCATCCGGTTACCTGACACACAGTTATTGCGATGATGATCTCTAATGTCAAAGTGGCCTCGTGTTCTGGGTAAATTGAATCGATGTCTCTTTAATTCTAAGCGTCTTTGATATTGCCATATTTGCGGGCAGTGGGAGAATATCAACCAGTCGTTATAAAAGCGACAAGCATCATCATCATATTGTAGCTGGGTGCAACTGACTAAATGGTAAGATTTATGGATTTCCTAGAAAGAGAATAGGAAACGTAAATTCTGGGCAGTACGATCATGGTTATAGGAGACAAAAACTCTCAATATTATTGTCATCATAGTCACCTTGTAAGTATGCCGTGTATGGGGATGTTTAGCTGTTCAACATCTGGTTAGCTTATCACTTTCAAACATATTATCGTTATCGTCAGTAGTGCCAAAGAAATCGAAATAACCGACAGACGAATGTATCAGAGGTTCTCAAAGTCAAAGATGTATCTTATAGAATACATTTTTTCAGAAAAATATAGACGATTATCCATTATTTAAGATCACATACATAAGTGTCATTGATATTTCAGTAGAATGCTATAGGTTTACAAAAAACGGCCTACCTTTTTTAATAAAAAGCATTGTTTCATCTCATCATGTATGGACGCTTTTCACATCAGTCCAGTAAATGTTTATTTTGAAATCTAGTTTTCGTTTTCAAATATGTTATTCAAATAAATAATCCACTATAATGACATTTCTAAAGCTTTGCTTAAAACAGGCAATAAAAATGCGGTAAGTAGTAGTGGACATTGGTTGAACAAACATATTGGAAAACAATATATTATACCATGCTTGGGAGCAAAGTCGAACTGCTGACTTCAGAATCAGTGCGTTGATAAGACATTGATGAAGTGGCATGTACTTTCCGCTTTGTTGCACGGTCGTGACTGTTGCTGGGGCGAATACCGCGGATCGCAGCAGTCAAGAAGTGATGAGAATGCACAACTACGCGAAACCCTTTGATGGGCTGACCAGACTGATGCAATTAAAAGATTTATCATCTCGCCGACGGGTATTACAAGGACGTATCCTTGAGAACCATCAACAGGAGGCAACAGCACCCGTATGATAGCTATCGATCTTGTTGAACAGAGCGGCAGGATAGATAAAATAGCTCAGAAAAGATTAATGTTCCAGTGAAAACACTTAATGATTTCATCAGGTCTTGACAATACAAGTGAAACAAAGTTGAAAGCTTTGACTTTCACACATTCGTTTTGCGCTAGCTCATTTTCCATAACTGTTCAATTTTTTGCATGCATCTGTGATGTAGAAAATTACATCATTTTGAAATCGATAAACAATAATCTAATGATAAAAACCTTTTCTTTTCTCTTTTTTTCAGTCATTCTTCGGACGTACTTACAACAACTTGTCTTCAATATCTGAGTGCAAAAATAATGGAGAATGTGTTATCAACAAGAAAAATCGAACAGCTTGCAAAGCGTGTCGTCTGAGAAAGTGTCTTGTGGTCGGAATGTCAAAGAGTGGCTCTCGATATGGCCGTCGTTCGAACTGGTTCAAAATCCATTGCCTACTTCAAGAACAGCAACAGCAAAAAGTCTGTAACAACAACAATAACAACAACAACAACAGTAATAACAATAATGCATACATCAACAATACCAGTAATGAAAACAGTAACAATAGTACAAGTTCTCCGGGCTTGTCGATCTCGAATGGATTTCTTCCGAGTAATTTTCTTTCAAATCTGTGCAACAATAACAACAACAATAGCAGTTTGAATAATAATAACAACAACAACATTATCAAAAATAACAACACAGTTAAAAAGAGCCTGAAGCGTGCAAGTACTCCAAGCGATTCCGGTGCATCGTCCGCTGACCCGGACGATGGGAGTGGTGTTTTAGACGGCGTAGGTAGTGGAAGTTGTATTGCTAGCAGTAACACATACAAGGATCAACTGGAAGGCAGTGACATTGTGGAAAATGGATTCAAAACTATGGAACACTCAGAGGTTAGCTTACTTAAACTGCCAATGAAAGTCTCCCGCACTCCACCTTCGTCATCGGCACTTCAATCACTCGCTGAGACGTATCGTCCTGCATTGTTGGATCGTATGTCCCCCTACTTACCAGCTGTATCGTTTCGCGGCGGCGGATCTCCCTTCTACCCAGTTGCATTTTCGATTCCTCCCGTTTCGTTGGCCATGATCTCCTCCAGTCATGCAGGGATTCAGTTATGCAAACGAGAAGAGCAAAACGAACCCATTGATTTGTCCATGAAGTCTTCTAAGTCATCCTCCAGATCATCGTCAGAATCTCCACGGCGGATACGTGACAGCTCGCCGATACTGCCCGACCCCAGCGAACCGGACGATACGTCAGCGGCGATGGCTATCGCCACTAAGACAGTTCCTCTCGATCTTTCAACGTTTGTGCGTAGCAAAACTCTTCCAGGATGAACTTGTTTGTCGAATATAAGACGGTGCTCGTATACTATAAATCAAAGTTGTGAAAACAATTTGATATCCTCGCTGAAATGAAATACTATGTTTGTACCGCATGAAGAAACATTAAAAAGAAAATGACTTTTGCCAGCCAGTAAGGGACAATTATGCCAGTTAAAATGCAACGAAGGAAATTTAGCTGGACCAGCACGCATCTCACGTTGAATCACACTGTGCTTCATTACAGTTGTGTACACATTTCATAGACAGTAGGTCCAAATAGTTCACAAACGGTGCCAGACATAAGTGTACAAACTTTTCACTAGATTTTATTCGATTTTTTGTTTCTAAACCGCTGAATTTTTCGTAATTTATTGCCAAAACCGCTCATTGTTTTTTGATCATTAGTTTTAATTGTTCAACGGTTAAGAAAGAACGAAAAAATCATCATTGATTGAAACATAAGTGCTCAATCAATAGTGTTTAAAAGGAGGAAAAAAAGTTACAATACATGATGGTTTTGGAATCCTGCCATGTAACATAAACATAATGCTAGAAATTTAAACTGTAATTTATGAATCTCTTACTGTAAATATCACGTTGTTTAGCAAATTTTTGAGTTTTATTTTTATTTAAGCTTTAAACATTATTTATAAAATGAATGAAATTTGTAGGGAATAAAAACTTTTGGTTGTTTGATTGTGCATACGAAACGTTGGAAATTTATTAATTCTTGTGGTGCGAATTAATTTGACTGTAGAAGAATGAGTAACTTATTTTGTAAGGCTTGAAAGAAAATGAAATCGATAGTTTTGATGTAGGCTAGTTCATTTTATTATTAATGTGATCATAGTCTCTTGTTTCTACAATTCGTAATTGCGCCTCTTGCGCGCCATTTAAGTGATTGCGATCATTTATTTGCATTCATATCGTTCGTTGATTTGCTCATGTCACACCTTGTGTGTTGTTGATTTGCGGATTCATCGGCGGGTGGTCAGCGTAAAAAATTGTTAAGATCGTCAGGCACACGTTAATTGATTGCGTAAACTAAAGCCTCCGTAAGCTTCAATCGATCTTGTGCGTGCGACACTCTCCCAGGGCTGGAATGACTCCATACCAAATACGTCCACACTGAAGATGTCTTCCCATCAATTTCCTACAGGTGTTCTACTTATATCGAGTTTCCATATACAGACTCTGGATGGAGCGCCATAACCCAGGGATGGTGGAGTATTCGGGGCCGGAATGAATCGCGTCAAAATGACAATTTATTGTGTTCGTCGACCAGGTCAATCGAAGATTGCTTTCACGAAAAGATGTATACAGCAGGAAGAGGAGAAGAAATAAGACAGTTTCTCTGAATTCGGTTTGCAGTGTGAATTTAACGGTTAAGATTTTCAGTTTCAATCTACCATCATCAGCATCCCACTGCGCGAATGTCTGACGCCGAGTGTTTTGAATGTACAACAATATTTTTCAAGCCTTTCGTGTAAAATTGGGACATTATTTTGGGTTTTGATTTTACATAGTAACGCTCAAAGCTGTAACGAAAACTGTAACGTAAGTTTTAGATGTTTTAACAGTGAGTTCATTAATTATTCGAACATGCAAGCACAGGTAATGGGACAAAATTAAAGCAAAATACGTGTCCATATATAACTGCATAAGTCTCATTTTGTTTGAATTAAGAAAAACAAAACGTGCGTTTATAGAGCAACTAATAAAAACCAATAGTATGTTTCGTCAGAATAAATGTTTTTGGTCATAATATAAAAAAAACATGTTTCAATATTTAGTGAGTCATTAGTAAAACAAAATAGCTAACGACACCAATTATAAAATTGTATATTTGTTACTAAGTCCATGACTACGATTAATATGGACTAAGGAGTCCTGCGTAGAGGCATCGGCGCCTGTAAAAGGGTGAAGGTGCTTTTATTCCGGCATGGCTGTAAGGATCGCTACGCCAACATGAAGACGTAATATTTAACTGGCTGATAATCCGTTTTCAAATTTAGTTTTGCTATTGGAATTGTGGTGTCAAAACAACGTATTTGAGTAACCACATTTTTGCTCAGTATAGTCTCTCATAAAGTCAATACAATTAGTCCAACAAACTTTCATTTTTGTTGACCCACTTTTCTAAGACGCTTTTCGAACCTTGTCTGCTTATTATGTTTTCATCAAATCGCTCCAAAAGTTCAATGTTGATTGCCCTATGAGCGTCCTTATTTTTCTATTCCAATGGCATCACAAAAAAACAGACACTAACACCTCCTATCCTACTTGGGCGATTTTTGGACTCGCTTCGGAGTCCAGCCCTGATTCACATCACTCTTTTGTCTCTTGAGATTTGTTCAGGATCATGCCGGCTTATATGGAGTTACTAGCCGTATTTCTACCACGCAACCGGATAGTCTGCCCTTGCTGCGGGGGACGGTCTGAATGGGATTCGAACAAGAGCGGGCTTCGTAAGAGGCCTACGGCGTTACCACTCGACTACCGGGCCGCTCTCATAGACTCTAGCTTTATCCATAAATCTGTAAAAATGTCGCTCAGAAAGTCGAAGAGTTTTTATTGAGTGTTGCATGATGTTGCAAATGCGGCACCTGTTTTGTCCAGATTTTGTATATGTCAAAAAATCCCTTTTTGTACCATGTGAGATGTGGATGGTTCCAGCAATCACATCCAAAGTCGATCGATCATCTTCTAAGCAATTTACTGTATTTTTGTTATGATGTGTGGTGTTGATGCATTTGTTGAACGTCCTCAGCGTGGATCGTCTTTAACGCTTGTATCACCACGCTTAAACTCCAACTGTTGAAAACAAAGGTGCTGTTCCTTACCGAATACATAACAACGCTTCATCCGTTGGAAAACTAACCCATTCCTTAGAAGTCGTTGATCGAAAGGTGACCATTTTCCATTCAGCATTACAATAGAGTACATTTAAATGCCAATTCTTTAGTTGCAGATTTAACTCATGGTCAGTTTAATAGATCCATTTTCCGATATGTCTGATCGATGGCTTCTTGAAGCGTTGCGACAAGCACAAGACAAGATGCTTGAATATCTAAGTGCGCGTTGTCAAACCGGTACTTAGCACCTTTCTCAATAAATAGCACTTTTCGTGCGTATGTTATCGATTCACACATTTTTTTACCGTTTTCATTTTTATAAAAAGGTACTTGAAAGTATTTTTACCATCAATAACATTAAGGTTATACTTTTAATGTATGTTTGCCTCTTAAATACATTTTGGTACAAAAGTAGTAGTTGTTTTACTTTACTGATGATTAGTATCAAAATAACCAGACATCAATATGTATTTTTCTCTAACATAGCTGTATGGCTTCTATTTCCGTTGCCAATGGAGGCTTTACCATTGCTGACATTATTTTAAACTGTACTGTTCAACAGTAAAGTACAGCTTAACATGTTATCCCATTGTCTACAAATGTGTTTGTCCTCTACCTTATGGTTTTATGTACAAGGTTATTATATTGTCGACTTCATTGTTTAGCTTTGCATAAATTTTCGTTAATCTATGGGTCTATCGTAAACAGGATGCCTTTTGAAGTGAGTTGGGGAAAAATACATCCAAAAGTAGCTACATCTCAAAGTCAATATCGCTACCCATCTATGCTGACATCAAGTTGATGGTCATTTGAATACCCTGTACTGGAATGGAATTTATCTGATTTATCACCTGTTCAAGATAGCACCTTGTTCACATTCCGGATTGTTTACACTTAGGAAAACGGTGATAAATATTTCCAGTCGGTATGTAAGTCCCCCAAAGGGATGGGTCGCGAAATATGTGTTGCATTGCACCACAGCATCTATGTGTAGGATATGCAACAATACCACAAATATAGTTAACATTATATATTTATTTTGCACTTTGGAAAACATATTGAAATTAACAAATGTTTTAGCACATACTATCAACTTTATTTAGTTGCATCAATTCAATATTTTTTATCGCCATTACAGATTTATCTGCTTATTTAAAAGTCTAATTACAAATCTGTTTACCTCTCCTGTCAAAAGTGGAGTATATAGTAATGTTAGGAAAAGCATACCTTTGGCAGTTAGTTTAAAAATTCCTGGCTTTTTAAAAAATCATCAATTATATAAAGCTTTAAAAAGGCTTTAAAATTAATTATATGTATATACATATA
>KB679702.1:9826-20905 GCA_000349165.1 Anopheles christyi | reverse complement strand
CTTCGGTCAGCACCGTAACTCTTTCCGCTTTATGGTAGCACCCAAATGCCTTACTTTAAGAGTCGATTAACTCCAACGCAGCATGGAGCGTAGGCTGTTGTAAAAAAAAAAGAATCAGATTTGCGTGTGCGACTGTAACATGATCAGCTCAAGAGGCGTCTGTAAAGATCCTGCCCGGGTGTTCAAGTGCCCACGCATTCGCACACGAGCCCAAACAAAAAACTTCAACCTTTGTGCCCAAAATTCATACCTAGTACTCAAAACTGTCTCGACGAGTCAGTCAAAGGAAGAAAAATGTGCAAACATACGCATCATAAACAAATGTTGAACGTTTGGATGGCAGCTGCTGCTTTACTGAAACAAAGACCAACCTAAAATAAAAAAAGAAACAAGCTTCCCCTCCAATTTCCGAGCGAACAACTTTCTTCCCTTCCAATGCCGTCGCTGTCACATAAATTAGCGCTCCCGAAACGTCTTAATTTAGTGAGCCAATACCTGCAAAACATCATCATGGGGGTTAACCTTGCATACGGCAGGTCCCACCGTGCGTGCGAGTGTGTGAAAAATGTGAACAAATATTTTCTTGACTTTATGAATTGCTGCCCCATTCTCGGATGTGCTCGGTGACGACCCGCATCGAAAGGCTCCCGGAACAGAGAATTACCGTTCAGGGTTGAAATTGCTGCCCGACAGCAACAAGAAGAAAAACAATCCAGGACATCAACGCAACAGCACGCAGGGTTGGGCAATAATCGTCAACCTGGTCGACCGATTCAATAAATTACCAAACACGTCCGGTCGCTTCTTCACGTTATGAGCAGAAAATGTAAATTGTCACATAACACTTGCCACGGTTCCTGATGGCAGCAGCAGCATCACTGAGTACATCTGTGAGCGGAGAAAAATTCAGCGACAGGGGCGACCTCGCGCAAGGGTTCGTCGTCTGTCGCGTTTCAATCTGTGTGAATCGTCTTCTTAGTGTTGGTTTGTTCTTACCGCGATCGGACGAACATGGACTACATAAATTAAGCATTTTATGGATGGCGTGCCACCGAGGAAGGCACTTTTGGACCTTCCCTTTCGGTAGATCGGAACGAAGCTTTGCAACGACGTGTGTGTGTGTGTGTGTCCTCTTTGCCCCACCGGGCAGATTACTTTCTTCACAGGATCCTGCGCTCGATCAATCGATCGTTTTATTTTAACATTTCTAGCACTATTTTATTCTCCTCACCATCAACTCCCATTTTCCTATCCAAACGCATTTGGATCACGCGTAGGACTGAATTTTAATTTTTGGCTCGTAAAACGCAACACGCTGGCTTCGGAATGTGATCACCGGGTGTTTTATGTCGTTGTTTGAGGCTAAATTTATTAATTTTATTAAGTGTTTGCTTCAAACCGATTTTTGTTGTCGTTATCGGTTTGCCAATGTGCCGTGTCGACCAACACGAAGCAGCAAGCAATAAAAATCTTAACTGATCAAGAAGAAAGCATAAAATTTTGAAAAATGGTAAACGCAAATCTTTTCAAATGGGTAAAAGAGTTTTATTTCTATCGTTCGCAAAATTTTAATGTAAAGAATATAATCTATAATATAGATTTACGCTTTTAAAGGTTTTTTAAACACTCTAAACCAAATAAACTTTAACCACTCTTCTTGAGAAACAGTAGAAAGTTTACCCAAAGAAATCCCTAGGTACGGCTCAAAAGCGGTTTTGAAGATGGTAAACATCAAAATTAATGATTATGACTTAATCATGAAATAAATTGGATTCTGGCAGCAAGAAAAAGCACTGCCCGCACCCAGCTGAACTTTACGACGCATTCAAAGATCGGTACCGGTTCCTAACCGCACCTTATCCGTATGCTGGCCCGTATGACCCTTTCTGTCACCTTACCGTACCTAAAAAAACACAAAACAAGCACCCCCCCCCCCCCCCCGACCCAACGGAAACATTCACCCGACTGATGCGTGCGTGATCCTCGATCCGGACGTCACTGTTGATGCTGTTCCCTTTCCACTAATGGCCGGTAAATAAATTAGCCCGTGTTCGGTGTAACGCGGCAAAGACAACTAAATGAAGTCAACCGACCGAATCTTTATGTTACGGTGCATCTTCTTCACTGTCGGAAAGTGCAGCAACTGTGAATACGTACAATAGGGGTGTGAGAAGTCTCAGCTGTGCCATTACGCCGCGCCATTCAAGCACTTAAAGGATGATTTCTGTTTTTGTTTTCTTTTCGCATTGCCTGAATTTTCATTCTATTTGTCAGGGCTAGGGCTGGGATGGAAAGTGGCCATTACTTATGCGATTCGCAAAATGCCAAACCCATAAAAATATGAACAACGAAATTGATGAAATTAATATCCATCACTCATGCGGGGATGCCCATAAAGCACTGGGCAATCGGGCAAAACCGTCCCTACCGTCCGCGGTGATGGGCAGTAAGACTGCAAACTTTATTTCATTTGGTAGCAAAAGTAGCTGCCTTTAGTCGAGCGATAAGACGTATCGTTCCACCCAGGAGGTTGTTTCGCACAAGCTTTGCAGAGATTCTTGCTTCATCTGACATAGATGAGAAGAGTTTTGTTTAGTATAGCACACATCTTTTCACTTGTTACTTTTACTTAAATTTTTTCACCTCGTTTATTTCGCTGCACTATTTACTTGTTTTTGATTACAATACTTATTCTCTTTGCCCATTTTGATCCTTACACAGCAGAAGCTTCTCTCGAATCGATCATTGTGGCGCATCCCTCGAAAGTGTAAGATTGATGATGCTTTCCTGCCGTTGAACGAAGCGACGCAGATTTAAGGCCTCCTCGATATTTGTGACTTTTTCATGCCAATGATTTTCATATTATTCCTTCGCACCCCCTCCCCCCCCCACCCTCCCTCGACACCTTCCGTTTTGTATTGTGTCCTCCGGGCAGAAGATCGTTTTCTTAATTTCAATTCCTCGCCGTGTGATAATCAGGCGTAGCTGTTATGTAGAAGCTGTTGTTTTCACTGCTTTCCAACCCTTACCACCCCCTCCCTCCTACCCGCGAATCGAACCACACACGTGTGGGACGAGTTGTGGCAGCTTCTGTTGCCCATTTTTTTTACTTCTTGCGGTGCGATAAATCGGAACCGTTAAGCAGCTTAAAAGTGCGAAGAGCAGCTGTCATGTCACGGCAAATCGTCACATGAAAGAGGCGGGGATAACGCTTTACGAAGATGATAAGTAACGCACGCAACCGATCCATCGCTGTGCTTCACAGCAAATGGAAGCGCTACCTTTAGTGGTAGCCCAACGATTCGCGGTATCGGGAAGATGGTACATTACTGGATTACCTGCAGTTAGCGTAATTGCTCGAGGGAGGGCAATCAAGCTGTGACCGCTATTAGGTACCGCATCAAGCATGCCTTTCTCAGGAGTTCACTAAAGATGGATGGATGGATTCGATCTGTAAGGATTTATTTGCTACTTGTTGTCGTAAGCGGTTCGATCTTTTGCTTGACATTTCAAACATTCAATGTGACCCCTAAAAAGGTCCGTTTGTATCACACATAGAGCTAATATTTTAGGTTTAATTTCATTGAACTTCAACTCAGTATGGCCAGTCGCTCGCGTGATTTGTATTTTAGGACAAAACAGGCATCGATTTTGTAAAGTTATTTGTTCACACCTTTTCAAGAGCTCGCTCGCTCTTGTCAGTTCATCGTTCATTTAACGATCGTGGTAACCTGATCCAATGAGCTGAATTCGTTTCGGCAATATCAATAGGAATTTCAATCCAATCGGGTGCCGGAACGCCAACAACTCCCCCTCCCCAACGATTCCCAGGGGCAGATGACATTCAAGTGGATCATCCCCGAAAGAAAGTGACCGAACGGTTCAAGCGCGTCCAGCGCGAATAAATTATGAGCTCTTAAGCGGACCTCATTTGTTTCGCCTCGTCAATCAATCCGCTAGCCGAATCATTGGGTTCTTCCACCGTTACTATATTTCACTGTCAATTTCAGCCGCTTCACCACTCCGATTTACCTTTTGTGCGAGCCGCCCGCGTGAGAGTCAAGCGCATCGGGAGCCAACGTTGCGGTGGATTTGAGAGCGTCAACAGTACGCAGGCCAGGAAAAACTGTTTGAATTTAAATATCTATTTATTTAAACACCTTAGCCAAGCAGCGAGAAGGGTTTTTGTTGTTGTTGTATTTGTCCATTTCTTTCGACTCTTACGGGCAACAAATGGTGTTCGAGCAGCTGGCTTGATAAGTCAATTAATATTATTGTTTGGGGAACATCTTTGAAACTCCCTGAATGCCTGAACACGTGCAAAGCAAAAAACTAGGATGAATAATAATTCCAGCCGAACCATGGCAGCAATAAAAACAAACTGTTGTTTTCCGATGGCTGTGTTTGATAAGGTTTTAGGAATATTTTATGGGATGGCATCTGCATCCTGTTTACTTGACGAATAGGAAAAGTATTTGAATCGGCAAAAAATAAAACACAATAAATAATTGTAAATTCAAGCAAAGTACGATAATAAAACGCTAACAAACGATTACATTGATTGTTTGTTGTACTTTTTAAATTGCACAACAAAGGCCTAATAGATGGTTTAGTCATTTGCTAGTGTAAAGTTTATTGTTAAAATAAGCTAAACTAAAGCTTCATCCCTTCTCAACAAAGCCTTTTATCTGATCCGTCAAAACGTTTGCATCAGAACTCTTAATATTTTCAAATCATTTGAAAATTATTTGTTTCTCTAATTTTCTAAAGAAAATGTAATGATAAAGGCATTTTTTTATTACAAGGGGAAAATATTTGAAAAATACCCATATCGTGTAAAGTGTAGCAGATTTGAGAAGGAAATGAAGGATGATTGAAGGATAATTTTAATAATAATTCATTTACGATTAACATACAACGTAATTTAGCAATTCGTCCATTCTATTCCTGCATTGTAGCTAACTCCATTGCTTGATATGCAAATTGAATCGTCTTAGCTGACTTTCAAAGTTTAATAATCAGTCATTTTCACTAATTAATCACTAGATTTTATAAAATTTGACAATCGTTTAAAAGGAGAGACAATCGTTACCTGGTGGTAGAGTGGCAACGGCGTTGGTCTCTTCGAATGTTTAAATCTCATAGTCAATAAAAAGAATGGAAAAAAAAGTTATCACATTCCTCCAATAATCATAGTTGGTCTTAAATTTTCAATGTAAATACTATTTACAAGCCTAAAAACTCAAAATTGACTGCTTCCAATTCACATGCCTAGAAAGTAACGAAAGCAACAAAAAAATATTCCATTGCTGATGCTAATTGGGAAGTGGCCGAAAACCCATTGCTCCCCCATCTCCCCATGATTTATGGAAGGAGCGTCGGCGATGATGTGACCAGAGTTGGAAGAAAGTCCTGATTGAATATAATACAAGTATTCAAATCGATAATGCGTTGCGGCTTGTTAACATCCAGGTCCGAGCAGGTCCCGTCCTCGACCGTTTACATTCTCGCATGCCAACACGGTTCACTTTTATCGACCGTTACGCCTTGCCGGTGAGAGGATCACAAAAAGGAGGACTCCTCCCCCCAAACCAAAACTCCCCTCCACCCAACGGGATTCTTTTCCAAATCCTCGAGGGCCTGCGATAAATCAACGAGCTGACAATATTACGGAAACCAGTTCGATTACGACCGGAACGAAAAACGCATCGTTACATTATCGTTACAAGAAGCGCACGGATCGGAATGGAATCCATCCCCTCGAGCATCCGGGTGACCCTGTTGTCCGTTTTGCACAGACGCACAGACACACTGATACACACAAACAAACATGTATCCATTTATTTAACGTGCCTTTTTTTCTGTTGTTGTTGCTCGCTTACTTGCTATCCACAAAACTCTCACTTCACTTGTACAACAGTCCTGATTCCGCCGTCTGTTCGCTGGCGGGGTCTGTTTTGTTGCCGCGATTCCATTAACAACCCTTTCGGGCGGGATTGACAGGATGAACTTTTAATAAAAACGATGCACTCCGATGCGGTTGTTGGTTGGATGCAGGCAGCATGGTGGCTGTCGAGCTAGTAGCTAAAAGGATTGAGAATTTAAGATATCGGCACTGTAGCTGAAGGGGTAAAACAGATTTTCTTTTCCCTTTTTTTGTTTTTGTTTTTGCTTCTCCCATTTCGTCATTCGCTGTAATCTACACGCAATCAAAACCTGTGTATAAGTTCTCTGTCTCTCCTTTTTTTTTTGCCATTTTTTAAACCCCGATTTACGCCTTCGGCTAAAGTGCGGCAACCGAGTCAAAGTAGAAACCGAAACCCGCCAAATAATGGCAGCTTCAATTAATAACAAAAACCATCCGACACCTCAATGATAACGGCTTTCTTAACGCACCACGAACGGGCGGACGAGTTTGCCGTTTGAGTGTGTTTGCGTTATGCGCGTACTGTGTACATAAGCGTTCGTACGCACGGTCATACGCACATCGGGAAGAGCAAACAGCAAACCAACATCCGTTGTTTAATGCTTCTGCCGCCAAATTCCCACTGAAATGTTCAGCAGATATTTGTTTGTTTTAATTTGTGCTCAACAATTATTATTGAACAACAAATGTACTGTACATAAAAAAACAGGAACAGCACATAACATGCAAGCACAAAAAAAAACAGATTATGATGAAGATGTTGAAAGACGAGCGTAATACCAAAGAAAAAAAAGGAGAAGAAGCTCAAAACAATAATTACGTCCTTTGTCTCAATCATGTTGTGATGGTTAAAAGTCAACGCCGACTGTAAATGTTAAAGTTTAATTCTTCAATAACATCCATCCACCACCATAACGAGCATGTGTAAAACAAAAGTAAAATCTACACCTTTTTAATCTACACTGATGAGAAAAAAGCAAGCATCCAGCAGAAGCGCTATCGATCGGAGGATGCTTCAACTTCAACCACACACGCACCAGGCCATGTACCATCTTTCACGGTACTCTATTAATCAAAATGCAAAGTGGTACAATAATAAAGCTGACATGCGAAATGGCACACATCATAATTATCGTTCGAGTTTTTGATGTTTCGGTTGCGAGGAGAAACGGGAGGGGAACAAAGGGAAGTTGGCACTGATCACCCTCGAGACGGTTATGTACACCGCCCTGAATTTTTTTGAAAAATAAAAAACAAATAAAACGAGGATGTTTTCGGGGTAAGCTGGGTAAGCTGCTAGTTGAAGTAGCCAGACAACCATGGACCGGATTACGAGTGTCTGATAGTGGTGAAAATGCATGATTCGTTCGATTGTTTTCGCTCGGTAATTAATGGTACATCGTAGAGTTTAAGTCCACCTCGAGATACGATAACTTGTGAGCTACTTAATATATATGTTTTGTTTTTTAACCTGTTGCACGATACTTTAATGATTGTCCTTTTTTCACTGCGTTTTTCATGTATTTTATTTTCCTCAACATGTTATTGCAATACATTTTCCAGGTTTTTAAATAAGTTCTCCTACCAGTGAAGTGCTCATAACATTAATCCTTCGTGTCATCCCGACGCTTTGCCCACCCTACCATACAATCGATGTTGATCATTGACCAGAAACACTAGTGGGAGCCCACTGGCAGCGCATCATAATTTTTAAATATTTATCACCCCACCCAGTACAGTGACGCTGACAGGCAAAACATCTTACTCGGCTATTGCTGAATAGCCCCGGCATTGAACCACCAAAGGAAGCCATATTCCATCCAGAGTAAATGATTGACCGGCGGTTAACAAATGGTGTGCTTCTATATATTTTTTTCACTCCACGGAAGGACTTCCCCATTCGATGCCAATCAAATCGAACCGATGATGGTGTTATGAGGGCGTGAGACTTCTACAGTTTCTTACGAAGAGCTTTTTTACAGTAAAATCTACCGCCACTACGTTCATCGATGGATCGACGTTGGGTGACCTGGGTGACGGGAAGGAGAAGTGCATTAGAACCGGTACAAATTGCTGTGGTCATATCCATAAAACCATTTTTATTATGATCAATTAAAAGCGAGTATGCATCGGTGAAGGTGAGTGGGAAGCGTAGCAAAATCGGGCGGAGGTCTGGGTGGTGCATACTACCCGTCCAAGAGCTTTTGCGAAGGTGTTGGCGGGAGTCTGCTTTTAATGCAATTGCACGGCCATAAAGTACGGCAATTTACTTTGACCGAGGTCTTCAATTTTCGCTTGCCAGCCGGCAATCTGGCGGTAGTTGTGCTGCTGATGCCGAGGACGATGCGAAGAAAAACGCGTCCGGGGATTATCGGGGTTACGTGTAGGTTAATCGATGAATGGATATCAACGTTCGATCGGATTGATTTTCCGCAGAATCGATTTAAAAGGCTTCTTTCAGCAGATTACTGATGTAAAATTAGAAACGTCTCCATTTCTGAAGTTTAATTTTATTTTTGTTAACAGAAATTAAGAAGAAAAAAAAAATGCACCAAAAAATGCCCTGAGGCCACTCCAATAACCGAAAAACACACAAATTTTACACTCTCGCTTAATCCTCATAAAGAAGAGCCAATTTTCATCCGTACAGTAACCATCTCCAGCATCTAGTTGGTGGGAATCGGTCGACAAAAAAAAACAACACCGCTGACACGCTGCTGACCTCGTGCACCCGCGGGCAATCCAGTCGCATGGACGCATGAGTCACCTCCTGTAGGTGGTTCTGTAGTTGGAACATGAAATTGTTACTTTTGCCATAATAATGGTATGGCACCAGCAACCTCTGGGTGCTGCTCCACAGTTGGTCATATTTTACACGCTTAAGAGCATCTTTTAGGAAGCGTTTTCAGTCGTCCCGATCCGAAACGTGCTGCATTTTGTGCCCTTCCTCGCTGTCCGTCTGTGAAGTGCTCATTCATTGGGATAAGTACGCCGCTGTCGTGTGGAGGAGCCGATGAGCCAATGGGTTTAGCCGAGGGTATTGCTGTGTCTTTCACAGATGTACGTACAGCCGATGTGTGGTTTATGGGGTGGAATGGGTTGGCTGCTTTAATCCGGGCCGCGGCTGATCGTCTCGCCCGGTACACCCAACCGTTTAGCGCATTGCTGGTCTGACGTGGCGTGATAGATGCGTATAGGTGGGAAGTCGAGCATCGTTAGCATTCGAAAAGTGGACGTGGGGTCCGATGATCGTGTGTATGGTGAATGAATGTTTGAAATTTTACCTTTAAATAGAAATGGTTTTAAACATTGAGAAAAGTACAATCATATCATACTTTACATAATAAGTTTATTATAATTTAAATATAAAATAAGTTCCTTTATTCTAAAGTTTTCTTTAGCTAATAATTTGAACGTTCCGTACCAATCGATGCACCCCTTGCCGCTGAACTCTGCCATTATTTAGATGCTGCTGACGGTACGTTGAATCCACCCTCGAGGCTGTTTTTGTCATGAGAAAGCGCATCTTCACCACACTCGTTTACCTGGCTGGTGAAGAAGTTGGTGTCGCGTGGCGTGGGTGACTCCTACATCACATCCTGAGAGCACCAGCACCTATCATAACGTACGTTTAGGTTGTCGTACGAGAATAAAAGCACCACCACCACACTGAGTCACGTGTGTTTATGGACTATTTTTCACCAGGGGGGAAAAAATGGTCCTTTCGATGGAACCACTTTAACAAGCTTGCGAATTCATCCCAACATTAACCTCGCATTTGTGAACGACGCTGCTGCTCTATTTGAAGAGCGTTCCAATTGCGTATAGTATAAGTCCTAAATGGGCTTTGGTCAGGATGAGAAATGGCAAACGGACGATATGTTCGATTTGATGGCGGCAATGTTAAATTAAAAAAAAAACATTGGTACGATATCATGTCACACGAGCGCATGCAAGGCTCCTTTTTATCACAAACCCCTTCACACAGTGCACCGAACCCCGCTCGGTAAGCCGCGTGGCATATGGGCATTTGTCTTCGGCAAGCAGGCGTTATGCTGAAACGCCTTGGCGCTCGCCCTGTACACGAAAAGCTCACCGTCTGTGCGAACGAATGTTTTGTCCAAAAGTGAGTGTTGCTTCTCTGTCTTTTTTGAGTTGCGTTTTTATTTTCTTCTCTCTTCGCCCTCACCTCAAACAAGGCATGCTTGTCAACCGGAAATTATGGGACTTCCAGAACGAGCGCTTGGGCTGCATGCAGTACACAGAGTTGGAACATGGCCCGAATGCAACCTCGAGTTGGCAGAAAGGCGAAGGCGTTAGCTGATCGCACCTCGAACGACGTGACAGCGGAAATCACTTAGGATGATCCGGCTTTGGGGTGTTGGCCCGCTTCCTGCCCTTTCCACTCGCCTCTCTTCCACCTTACCCCAACTTCAAAGGGGGAAGACGTTTGATGTTGAACGAGTGCAACGGTTCGGGACAGTGATTATGTTCTCGTGACTGCAAATGTGAAACGGTTATGATTCTACACTATTTATTGCTACACATGCATTTTGGACAGCAAAACACGATGGTGATGGGCGTTGGCAGCGAATGCAACATTTCAGATTGTATCGTGCATTCGGGGTCGGTGAATTAGGATGGTAGTTTTTTTGGGGAGATGTGCGTGCCTTGAAACGTTAATATTATTCTTCAATTAATGTTTGTACAACACGACCCCTAATGGCTGGTTGATAAGAAGGCGCATGTGTTTTTAATAAAATATAGCATGCGTTTTTATTTATGTTTAATTTTTGTTTTCAATTTTTACAGTTCTGAAAGCTGTGGACATGTCTTTGGTAAACTTCAAGCCCAAGCACTTGACATCACGGAGGATAGTGTCAACCGCTCGGTCGTAGGTGAGACCTTTTGAACACGTTTCTAAAACTGCAGTGTCGCCTTCTGGGCTGACAATATGTGGTGGATATGTTTTTTTTTTTCTTCTTCTGGGCGGCAATGTTTAAGCCGTTAGCATACATCGGAGGTGTCGGCAGCTTTGATTGACAGTAATAAGCACCGGGTAGGAAGGACTGAAGCTAGACCGCCCCAACCATGAGCTTGGAGCGAAACTGTTTAGCTTGCCGGACGAATGGAGCCCGAGACTGGGGGAAGGG
>KB679691.1:7836-21683 GCA_000349165.1 Anopheles christyi | reverse complement strand
TTTTACTAGTATTTTCTCCCTCACTGTAGGCCGTTATCAAACAGGTTTATATTGAAACATCGGTAGTAACTCTTTTCGGGGCAGCCACAAAACGAGACCTTTGCCACTTTTGCACGTTTTCATTTCGTTCCTGCTGTCTTTGAGTAAGGTCGCATCAGCCGTCCCCGGGCCCTTTGTGAGCCGGCAGCGAGAGAAATGGCCATCCCTCATCAGTGAACGACATCATGCAAGGGAAGTTTTCTTCCACCGCTCCGAACCGGTCGAAGTCTCTTAGGTCCAGCACGCCAGCAGAGTTTTATGCGTTCAGGGGGCAATCGGAGCATGTAACTTTCATTTACCGAGTTCGGCTTTTAGGCAGACGCTGGGAAAACAGGGGCAGCCGTAGAAAACTACACACGTCTGTAGAAACATTAATAAATATATCTAATTACGTTTGCCATAGGATTCGGTGATGCACAGCCGGCAGACAATGTAGGTGTGTGATGCTGGTGGGGGTGCACTCGATCAAACAACTGTTCCAAGGAGAGTCCATTTTCCTCTGAAATGAACGAGCAGGTGCGATCGGCATATCGGACGGTCATTGATGATCTTTTGCGTTACAGCTGTAGTTTTGCGTAATAACATGGCGAATACACTCACTTTATCTACCAACTATTGCATGGTTTGAGCATTGTATCAAAAACTACAAATGATACAAAACATAGTAACCCCCTCCCCTCGGGTACGTGTTGCGAATGCGGTTTTTGTGAGTGAAAATTCATCATGCAAATAGTAAGGGCTGAAAGGGCATGGGCAATGGCAATGCTGTTAGTTGCAAAATGGAACAGCACAACAGCAAGCATGTGTGATAATAGAACCAGGGAGTGGGTAAAAGATTGTAAAAGATCATAAATTTCGTAAGCTGTTAATAACTCATGATTAAGTCGTAGAAGCGGAAGTACTGCTGTGCAATTTTGCACCCAGCAGTGGAGCAGCAAAAGTTTGAGCCGAAAAAGATTATGCTCAGTGTTTTACAGTTGCGGTTTGAGCTCGGAGCTAGGTTTGAGCTCTTGTTTACATAAGACGATGCGTTGGATGCGCCACGAGAAGAAAAATGACGACACTTAATGTGCTTAAACATTTCTACAAATTTCGATAATCAGGTACTTTGTATGGATTAGCTAGGAGAATCAGTCAATGTGAATGAGCACTATATCACTAGACCTGAATAGAATGAATATAATTGTTAGTTGTTGGGTGCGATTTGTAAAACAAAAGACAGTTTGCGGCTTCTAGAATTTTAATACCTTCAAATCATTTAAGTATTTTGATGGAAAATAGTCCTTATTGTTACTTGAGAACTGAGAACTGAAATTAAAAGTAACAGAAATATCAAACCATGGGAAAGCGATCAAGATAGGCATTTTATACGGTGAAAGGAAGAAAAAATGGATTTTAAAAGTTTTTATATTTGTTATTAATGTTTCGAATTTTGCACATTGTACTCAAAGTTAAATTTTATTTGAATCTAATTGTTTGATTAGCTAAACGATATGCAGTTTTATTTTTAGTAACTGAATTAGATGATGTTGTTGTATTTTTAATTTTTAATTAGAAAGTAAGAATCATTAGCATTCAATGTATTCGTTGAGATAAATTATAAGAAACAATATTAAAAATAGGAACTTGATACCAATTTTTATTAGTCTCTGACAAATCAATTGTGCGTGATCGATTAACTGTCTAAAGTCTTTTCACTAAATGTATAATTAAAACAAAATCCCTTTTTACTATATTCTACCCTATGCTACATCACTGCCACGTTCACAAATTGGTGCGGATTATTCAGTTAGACGCAAGCGTACAAACTACTAGATATGGGTTCTGATTTGCAGGATATTGAAAACAATAAAATTGTCCCTGAGGTCTCTTAAATTTCGTCCCAGGGACTCTTTCCGAACGGGGCACGGCAGTAAAACTTTGGCTAACATGCGCTCTGGCGAACGGTGTCGGACGCTTCTTCGCATATTTTCCACAAAACGAGTGTCCAGGCCACGGTTGACAATCTTGTGCAGCGCTGTGCGTTCCAATGTATTATTTTGCTACGAATACAAGGACGAGCGAGCATGACCGTATGGATTGGAGTGGTTGCGGAAAAACTGATATCGTTGTTTGGTCGAACTAACTTGACGACACTGGACCTTGTGTCACTGGACGCATGGATATGAGGTTTTGCATTCTCGCTCGACCGACAGCGATAGTTACAGCCCGAACATGCTACTTACGACCAAGGACTTGTCTTGATAACCACCAACAACCTGGCCGGTATATGTTGAATCGGTTTGGACTTGTTCTGTGAGCATGGAAAGGGGAGGGACCCAAGGGACAAAAAGTTGTCAGTACACAGAGTCTGTTAGCCGTGGTGCGTTTCGTGATGTATCGTGCGCAGGTGGAGGCTACAGTACGGAAATTAGCTTTTTTTAACCAATAACTGTTATGTGCGTTGCTTTCGTTTTGGTTATTAATTGTGTTTATCTACTTTAAAAAAAAAAACCATAAAATAACAAGATGTTATGTCTTATATATTTCCTCCAAAAGGAACAACTTAACACCCAACAAATCATCTATTAAATTGATTTGAACACTAAAGAAAAAAAAAACGTCTTTGTAAAAACGCACACTCATAACTGAAAGGCCAGCAAAGCCACCGATAAACACCGGATATAACAATTGCTATTTAAAGTACTCTCATAACTCGCTCTGATTTAATGTTTCGCGCTTCAAATTCCTGCGGTTATTAGCCACAAATACCGCAAGCCGTTACGTGCGCCCTTAATGCCCGTAGCGCGACGGAATGCGCGATCTCTGTCGTACGGGCAGCAAAACGGTGTGCTTACGGAGCGCCAAAAATGACGCTACGCTTCTTCGCTCCCAAAAATTACTGACCGAAGCCAACCGGACGGAAGCTTTGCACCCGGAAAAGTTTGGGTGATTTTCTCCACCAGCTTCAAACGTCAGGTAGCGTTCGCACACCGGGAATGGAGCATGTGCCAAACCGGTCGCAAGGATACCATCGCATCTACCGGCTGTACCCCAAAAGGCCGGAAGCACATGTATGTTTTGTCGTCGTATTAGCGTGTTTAGCTGAAGATAAATGCTTCCTCGTTGCTCGTTGCGAAACGGGTCTCATGGCACGACCGTGGTCTAGAAGGAAGGCAGACGATCTACGGTCGCCTCCTGCCTGACGTGGCGGTACTCGGCAATTGCATATTGCCCTAGCTCCGGTTACCGGTCTGCACATGTTTTGGATTGACTTCTGCGTGCCTGAAGGCTTCACTTTTGCCACTGGAATGGTTGTGGCCGTTCGGTCGGTCAGCGTCCCTGCTGGTTAGTTTGAAAGATATTTGCGTACGGATAGCGAGCTGATTGTTTATGCGTCCGGATACACTTGGTGCCATTATTTGTGGTGCGGCATAGGTCGAACGAGTGCGCGAAGCACGCGGGCAAGTGTTAAGTAGAACATTACTGGAAGGATGCTCGGGCTTTTAAGCAACAAGATGCGTCGGACGAAATATGAACTACAAGCGAACATTTAACACACCACCGTTGGGGGAAACTATAGTTCATTTTGAGTTCAACCTGTTCACAATTTTAAGTAAAATTGAGGGTGAGATTATATAACAAACAGAATGTAGTACATTCGACAAGATGATAACATAACATAAATTAAGTTGGCAGGTAAATAATCATAACGAATAATATCAAACATTTACTTTAACCCTTTAAAGCGTTAGAAGTTTAAAAGCATTTAAAGTAACACACAAAGTAATTATATTGAAGAGAGCATAGAATTCAATTTTGTCCACATTCTCATTGCACACTGTGCGTACGTCATGCTAAAATTCGTCCAGGAAGAATAGCCAAATCTCAGGAGAAGTGGACATACTCGTCGTCGAATTTCAAACGTACTGTTCGCCCTCCTTGAACAGCTCACACTCCCTTCAACACCAGGCATCAGGCCGACCTAGCACCAAGTAGTTTACTTCGCTCGCTCCGGTATGAACCAACCAATTTGCGCCATTTAACGGTAGATTTAAATCAAAACACCGGAGAACTGCCTATTTCCTGTGTATCTTGTGTGCATCCTGCTAGTGCTAGGATCGTTTGCATAAAGAGTTGCTTGTGTCGTGAGTCTCCACGATACATTTTCGTCCACGATGCGCTTACTATAGAGATGGTTTCCGTACGGGGAAGGATTTTGGGCCATGCTGAGTGTACCGGTACGGTACACACACGTACGTATGAGCGAATACCTCGGTACTGACAAATTGACGATATAATATCGGGAGTAATGAATAATTTCAGCTCCCGTGGGATTCATCAATCGTGCGAAATGTTTCCACGCGCCAGATATGAAGTTAGGGAACTGTGGTACGTCATTTTTAGGCAGAAAGTTTGGTACAAGGGGAAAAATAATTACGGAATAAGGAAGATGGAAATGGTTTATGGTGCCTGAATTAGAGAAAAAAATATATAATCACAATATTTTTTTCTTTTTCCTACAGCAACCGGTTAGGCTATTCTATTTTATACAATTATTTCATCAAGGACCCTCATAGTCAAGGCAGATACAGAATCAAATTCGTTTTAAAAGTCTCTGATGAAGCAGATAATTACTTATAGCTAAAATATTATTTCCATATTATATTTTCAGTATAATTAAACAACTCCGATCGCGTGAAGTGATAATATAATCTAATTAAATGATGTTATTCAAATAATTTGATTCGTGCATCGAAAATTTCTCAATTTTTCAGAGAGTTGGTAAAGCTTGCTTAACAACATACCCGTCTTGGACTTATTTTTTGTGTTCCATAAGTTACAGACAGCCTTTCCAATATTATTTAGTGTTTGTTTGAGGTAGGAAGATCCAACCCGTACGGCATAAATGGATTTTGTACTTGATCTTAAGAGGTTCTATCTCTTTCTTAGATAATGTATATAAAATGCCATGTTCCGTAAAAAAAAGTGTAGTAATTCTTACGTAAACCTTCAATGACAGGTCACAATATTTAAGGTCACTGAAAAGATAAAAATATTTGCCAAAATGAACAACATCAGTGTACAACTAATAAAACAATTCCAACACTTAGAATGGTTCATCTTTCAGTAATTCAAATAAAAAGTCTAAAAACGTTCTTGCCTTTTCGAAAAATACGAAAAAATATAACGAATATGCCAACACGAATCAATAGAATTATACCCAAAACAATTTGTTGAATTTATGCTAAATGATGATGACGTGCAGTAACAAAATTCAAACTGTTATGATAAGATAATAAAAGAAAAACCAACGCGTAGAAACCAACGAATGCTTCTCAAATGCGTAAAGAATTGAGGTAAGATTTGCCTGTGTGCATGCAAACAGTAACCATTTTCGCATGGCAGCCTTCCATCTGCGCCAAACTTTCAATCACACCAAACCATTGAAACGATCCATTTTCCAGCTTGCGTGAAAACTCGACATCACTTTTCTTGCATTCTTTTTATGCTACTTTTTACTGTCCTTCAACTAATGGAGTTTGTTGAATAATGTATCGAGAGGAATGGAGGGTGAAATGAGCGCCAAAAAACTACAACGCAAAAAAAAACACCAACAAAAAAGTCACGAATTTGATAAAACTGGAAGAAAAATAGGAAAATTAAGGAAAATTCATTTCTTTCGTTCAAAGTCATGGTGTGTGTGTGTGTGTGTGTGCTCACGACAATGTTCAAAAGTTTTCCCCGTACCGTTTTCCCGCTTTCCACGGCACACTCTTCACCGTTTGGCATCTTATCAAAAAACCCCTCTCTACCTTTAGGTTGCTCTCTCTCCGAGACGTAGTACATAAGCATCAGTGTATCGCCTCGTCGTAGTCGTCGTCATCACCGTCACATCTTGTATCGACACAGTTGGCAACTGGCATTGGCACCTTTATCTGTAGTTGTATCCACAAGCGGTTCCATTTTCAGTGTGTCTGTGCGCTTCGTCTGGGGTTTAGCTTTTGGTCGATGCTCGAAGGATGCGGGTGCGCCAGAAGCCCTGCGGCACGTCAAAAAAGGCGTCCGTGCCAGCCTTCACAGTGACACGTTTATGTCTAATCGATGTCAGGATGCGCTCCGTCGACTTGACGGCGAACGTCATTACGCACCTTTACGGCAGGATCGTCCCTATTCGCTCTGTGCCGTTTGCGTGGCCCGAACATGCTCTCCCTTTTTCTTCTATTTCTCTATCTATACAACCCTTGCTGTGTGCTTCCATTTCTCCGCATGGCCCGTCTTCGACGGTGCTGGTGCGCAGGAAACGTACATATACCTTTTTTGCCCAGTTCGGCTGTCTTCGATTCTGTCGGTTGCTCGTCAAAGCGATGGTATGCGCCGGCCAGAAGGCGGCAAAGCATCGCTATCGCTTTGACTGCTATCAGTCCAGCGGGGTTCGGAAGGCCCGGCCTGTAGGACGGAACACACAATACAAAACACGCTCTACGGTTCGTATACAAACACCAGCTCATAGCAGGCGCACTCTTTCTCGCTGTAGAGTGTTTCCATTTCATACCATGTACGGGGCCTTACGAAGCAAAAAGTACGTTTGCGATTTGCTTTCATTTCAGTGATATTACTCCACCATCTTCACGCCACCCAATCTGTGTTGCCTTTTCCCCATCTCTGGATTTGTGTAAATGATTTTCCTCCGGGGAATTTCTCATGTGCCGTAATCATCGCAAGGTGGATGCGGAAAACTCTGACGCCGCCACAATTTAAACCTTGTAAGTTTGTCTCTTGGCAGCTCGGTTTTATTTATAATATTAAATAACTGGATAATAAAAATGGATGTTTCATTTTAGTTTCATGACAGTTTTTGTGTGTGGAAAAATGGCATCACTCAAACCATTGCCACTGTCAGCTTGTCTATTAGCGAACGATGTTTCATTCGCCTCCATTCGAAATTCAAACCCTAATGCTTTTAACAGAATCGCAATAAATCCTACAATTTAAAGATTCCCTCCCTTATCAAGCACAGAGAGATTCAAAATTTTGGCAGGAGGAAATAAATAAGAAATGATCCTCATTAGATTTTTGTTATCTCACAGCAGTGTGCATCAGCATCAACACTAACACCACCATCGCCATTGTTCGACTGTTTTTTTATGACGCCATTCACCGTATGTCATATTTTTAATGGTCCGTGTTACTTTCCATCGCTGCCATTATTTCGGTTGCGGTGTTTTCCTGCGTGTTTTTTTGTTTCACTTCACCACTATCTTGAATTTCCCGAAACACACCAAGTTCAGGTCGCTCTTTTGTGCGACCTACCCTTCAAATGAAACGTACATGAAACGCATAACTCAAACGTTGGAAGGAATGGAAAACCACTACCCACCCGATACGACTGACTTTTTGATGCGTGTTACATGTAGTCTTCGCATGGATTTTCGCATGGAAGCTGAGCGGCGTCGTGTTTCGTGAGGTTGATTCTCGGATTGATCAAGTACGGTACGGTTTTTGACGGGGTCGTAACAGGTCCGACTTGAGTTGGACCGGGCTGGTGTGGACTCCGAGCGTGAGTAATGTGAAGCAAACGAAGAAAGAAGGAAAGAAAAACTGCCATTGGTGGGAGGATTATGAAGGGATGTAGGGATAGTACGCGCCTGTCAGGATATGTGGGTTTGGGTTTCGAAAGATTTATGAGCTTGAAGATGGTGGTTCAGCTTTCAACACCCACCGCAAGATGCCGCTAGTATCGAAGAAAACAATCATTTTTCGTTTGCAGAATGAGTTGAAAATTGTGATCTCACGCTCAGAGCAGAGTTGTACAGTGAAAAATGATTGAATATTACTGTGGAACTATTGGGTAATTATTATATTATAATCAGAAATACAATATATATCTCTCAAGGATATTATGTTTACTCGTGTTCTACTTGAGGGTTTATATACTGCTACAAAATATGAATACTTCACCATAATTCATATAACATACCAATAAACCAAGAATGTATCGTGTTTCTCTTATATTCTCCTTAGTACAGAGCAAAATACCCATAACACGGCCGTTACTTCCAAGTCGTTACAAGCTTTGTCCACCATATGACACCTCGACGAATGCACGTGCGGTACGGCTGTGAACGTTGATAAACAGAACGTTAAACATCGTACATTGTGTTGATTGGATGGAACGCAAATAACCGTTCTGGAACACATATCATCGTTGGTGCTGTAAAGATGGTACCACGACGTCGCAATGGGACTGAAGATGAAGGACAAGAGCTTGAAGAAGACAGACATTTGTGTGCGACAATCAAGAAAAATTGCCCTCGCAAAAAGAAACACATCTACGTACACGTAGCGCGATAAATATTACACAGGATGACGTGAATGATACGACGATTGTACCATGATAACAAGCGAAACCGAGGATGGATTTGAGCACGAGGAATTGGGATCATTTGCTTGATTGAAAACAAAGTTTTCCCATGGCTCAACGCAACTACAACACTCGGCCAAGGTAAAAATGAGCGCCAACTGATGGAGCATAGCCATCAATGGCAATAAGGACAGAATAATAGAGGCCCACCTTATTGCCATTTGCGGGGAGGCCGGTTGGCTGGGAGGTCTATATTTATTGAGCTAAGAAAATGATGATGAGCTTGCTGGTAGAAGGAAATCGATACCCAGTGGTCACTAGCCGTAATGAGAAAAATGTCTGCGAAACAAAATTATAAGAAACATACACCACCTCTCGTGTAGCTGAGTGTTGGAGCCAAATTCATTGAAACGTCCAAAATCGGCAGCAGAGCATACCATCAAATCATGGCAAGCAAAATTAGCACCAAAAAAGCTTGACGCACGTCTCTTCGTTCGCGCCCCCCGGATCGTCACTATAAATCGGCAAACAGGAAATCGTTGTTGGAAATCTTCCCTTCCCCTCATCGATTTCCCCACGCGCAAAGTATGAACGTAAAAATAAATGAAAGCAAACCCACTTTGGCAGATTCGATAGAGGACGTTTCGATTTTGTTTTGATGGAAAAGCTGATCAAAAATGTAAGAAAACCCCGTGTAGGCGCTTCCGCATTCAGCAGGCTCTCACCATGGCATGGCTCAATGTCTTTTCCGACACGATTTTGCCATTTCGCGTTGCGTTGCGTACTGTGTCTCTTCTATCTTCGTTTCATCTATTTCCATAATCGTAACCGTATTTTTTCGGCCTGATGTGATATGCTTTTGATTTCATCGACGCGGATGGAGCATCGGAAAACGAATCATTGTGGTGGAGAAAATGTGTCACCCCATCTACCACTCCCGTGTAGTTGGACGACAAATTCGCCGCTGCCATGAAGTATCGACTGCCTATCAGGGCGTGAAAATATAGAGTGAAACATGTCATGTTGCAGAGAATGGGTAGAAAAAGCACTAACCAACAAAAAAAAGATTAGATCGAAGGACGAATGAAGAATTTAATGCTGTAAAGGTTGCGTGAAAATATAGCTGAAAAGATTTGATTCACCTTTACATCATTTTGAAGAAGGTTAAATGTGCAAGGGTGAGATATAAACATAAAAAGGAAATGTTGTTGATATGTGATAGAAAAAAGCAATGACATCGTTGGTTCGATAAAGTACAGGAACAGAAATAAAATAATGAAGTCTTTAAAGGTTAGAAATAAGCAAGAATAAATTAAATAGGCAAGTGTTTTTTTTTGTTTCATTCAACATAAGCTTATTATGGTAAAATCACACCTTACGCTTACAACCAAACAGACACTGTTCAATAAACCCAACCCCTGCAAGACGGGAAAACTGTGCGAATGAATCCTGCATGGCGTACGGTAACGAAAAGGCGTAACAAGCAGCACATTTGTGCTCCAATATCGTCGTCGGAGAAGAAATGAGATGCTAGTAAATATAAACAATAACTTAAGATAACCCTCATAAGTCTTGTACGTGTTATTGCCGCTCCGATGCTGCAAAACAAAGCGTTCGTCGGCAAACCTTCCGATCACGATCGAGTTATGTTACGACTATGAGTGTCCATATGCACGACTGTACATCGCTCTGTTTGCGTCCTATTTGTATGTGTGCCTGTGTGTGTGTGCATGATTCTCAGCTGCATTGCCCTGGCCGGTTGATTGTTGCCGAGGTCGATTGGATGGGATATATTCCACTGCTTGAAATGTGACGGGACAGAGAAAAACAGGACCTTTTTTGTGTCAGACCAGGCAGGCAGGCTGAGGCGGTTATGGCGGTATGGGAAATGTGAAAGGATTGGAGTTGAACAAACCGGCACGAAAACAAAAATAAAAAAGATGAAGCAAAGAGCCCGATATGAAGAACCGAGTCGACATGATGGAGAAAACGTTTTTCCTTCAATGTCGAGGCATGGCACCGTCGAGATAGGAACCGACGAGAGAGTGATGGAAAATAGATGGAAAATGTGTGCCATTCAGCGGGTAGCGGGGGGAAAAGGGGAGCAAATGGGTGACGAAGGTGGCGGCAGTTCTTGGGGCGGTATCCTTCCCTTCATATTTATGTTACGACTATGTTATCTACGATAACGAGTTCCGTTTGATTGGATGCCGTTACAGTACGATGGGTTGTGCCATTGCAGGAAGCACCGCAGCCGGAACAACACTGCGGGTTTGAAAAGGGGTTTGCGCGGTCGATGAAGATTTCAGGCACCGTGAGTGTTTTTGAATAAGTTGTGCGTGTGTGTGTGAGATTATTTGCTAGTGTGCTATGAGGAATGGAGCATGCTTTTTGGGCCCCAATTGGGGTCTCGGGCCGTTTGGCAAAAACACTATGGAAAGGACCAACAAAATATGGTACTAATAAATTTCCTCACCCAACGAGGCGCTGGCCAACGAGACAACCAGATGAGGGACAACAATTCAAATAATTTTTGTCGGTAAACTTTGTTTCAGCTTCACCTCGGGGCTTTCGCATCGAGAAGATAATTTAGATACAATATGTTGGGTCATTGTTGCTCACAAATTCCGAACTCATGCTGAAAAGATTAAAAGTTTTAGAAAAAAGCATGAGTGTCATGTGAAGAAGCAACCTTACGTAGTAGGAATGAAATGTCTCCAAACTATTTTCGATCAATTCGCATTTACTGTCAAACTATGAAATTTTCGCATATTAATAAAACTATTTTGACTAGCTTAAGATTGATTGTAGAAGCTATCGTAACGCATCGCTTTTTACAAGTGATGTGCACAAGCTGCTACAACCAATCTTGGGCCTGAGAAAAATCTTGATGAGAAAACCAAAAATGCTGAAGTGCAGTGAGAACATAAACATTTGACAGTAAAAGTAAACCCTTAGCAAAAATGATTTTGGTAGCATTTTATTCTGAGTTCTTCAACCCTAGAAAGGTGGCAGATAAAAAATACAAATAAATTGAAGTTTGAAAAGCTCGAACTAAAGTTCTAACGTCACTAAAGAATACAACTACGAATCAATCAAAAAGTAAGTAAAAAAAGAAAATAGAAAATATAATCCAAGCAAAACTTTGTTTGACCGATATTATTCTTCCAATCGAATGAACTTCCGAGTATTGAATGATTCCTAGACAGTGGAAATTTTGCACCCCCATTTTCTTAGGTATCAACCCAATAAGTAAAGAGTAAAAAAAAAATACAAAAAACAGTTCCTTCTCGTACTGGTCCCATTCACGAGCACCTATCGGTACCCGTCGGTTTTAAAATTTATGTCACCACCATTTGCGCTCCTTGCGCATCTTTCTCCTTAATTACTCTCGCACGGACGTTCAATCTTTCGAAATAGCGGAGTTGAAGCGAAAGGAATAAAAAAAGAAAAACGAATGAAAAGTTTTCCTCTGTGCAGCAGCAGCAGCATAAATCGATCACCGGAGCAACTTCAAACCTTGGAATGCGACGAACAAATCCGATCGAACGGTTTCCGTCTTTGCTTAGCCCGGGCAGGCCATTATCAATGCCATTTCAACTGTGCAGCCCTGGCAGATCCCGATGGACGGTAGCATTTTTATTTCCTCCTCCCTTTTGCAACTACTCTACTCCCGTTTCACTCCCTCTCGAAACCACTTGCTTTAAGATGTTATGCGTCTTAGCAAAAGAAAAACCTGTGGTGTACACCCCATCCCATACACGCCCATTACCCTCTCCTTCCCGTTCGGAGATGTGCGAACGCATTTGAAACACATTTCGCATCAAACCGCATGGTGGCCAAGTGCGGCACGGCGTGGCACATAATTTACTGATGTGTCTAATAACAAAAGCGTTCAGTGAACTGTGATGCAATTCCGGCTGCTGCTGCTGCTGCTACAGCCGGAAAGTGAGCTTTTCCGCGACTTTGAAAGACACAGCGTCTTTAAAAGAGCCCAACAGGGGTGACTGCAATGTGGTGAGGATGGAGGGAGAAGAAGAAGGAAGAGAGGAAAAAGGAACTCTCCTGGCCGGTGGGTCGACTTTGATAGATGCACACGGGGAAAAGAAAGTGCCGGACCGACGGGCGGTTCCGCGGTGATAAAAGCGAAGAAAGTGAGAAGGGGGAAAAAATGGAATGGTATTGACGTAGGCAGCCATTTGGCTCCTGCTGAAAATACGTTCCCGGACTTCGGCAGCAGTCGGCTGTCGGAGAGGACTCTCCGACGAGGCGAAGGCCACAGGAAACCCTGTGCATGATGCCGGTGGCGGCGAGGGCCTGGCGAGGGGAACCTTTTCTGACAGATTTATTACGTTCGGCCTGTCTCGGAGTTTGAATTATGTCGGAAAATAGACGAAATGTACTATTTACCCCTCAAAGTGTCGGTCGGTTTCTTTGCCGTTGCTTAAACTCCGTTTGAGGAACTTGCTCACTCTCTTGTCGTCACTCTCGGGCTGTCCTTCCGCTGTTCCGTCCAACTTATTTCTTTCTCGACTGACACTTACTTTCTGGTTGGCAGTGCTTCTGGATACGGATTTACACAGCGCGTCTCAAACTTCCACCGACCGGATTCGGAGTGGATCGATTTTCATTCGGTTAGGTTAGAGCTACTTTTGCAAATGATAATGTTCCCGATGCTGTTGCCCTCTCCACCTCCCACCAGTCGTTTTGTTGTCCATTTTTGGGATTTACTGTTTTGGGATAGACTTTCAATCCAGAAACATTTAGCTCCAGCTCATACAACGTCATTGAGTTTATAAATTAAATTCCTGCGTTTAGCTTAGCTTAAAGCTATAAAACATGCTCTTCATTTGAACTATGATGTTTCAAATAGAAATCACAACAATGTGTCTTTGCGTGGAGAGACATTATTTCCTAAAACCTGGTGCAAATTTCCAGACATAGAAAAAACACACATTTACAACAACAAAAAAAAAAACAAACCTAAATGGAAGTTTTTGGGGAAAAACGAAACATACAAGGATAAACGCTTTTTACACACCCATCCTGCGTGTTATGTAGAGCTAGTTTAATGTGAGTTTTTCTTTGCAGACTCTGTGCAGACACCCCGATGATCACCATTATCATCGTCAGCAATGCAAAGATTTCATCTGATGGGTCGATGTTTGCTCTACGGTGTGTGTGTGTTTGTGCTATGTTTTTCCTCCGTATTTCCAAATACGTTCTCTTTTTTGTCACGTTTCGAAACCCAACCCAAATGTTGGCCCAAACTCCCCGAGAGGTTGTCAGGACATCGTCCTCGTCGTCGTCGACATCGCACGCTTCACCATCTTTCGGTTCATCACTCCGCAGTGCAATGTCCTCGTGGTGTAGTCTCCGTTAGAAAAGTCGTATGGCGTTTTCCTTCAACGTTCACTTCCCTTCACTAAAGTGGGATTCTTGTGACAAAAGAAGTTACCGAAAC
>KB679680.1:0-17342 GCA_000349165.1 Anopheles christyi | reverse complement strand
GCCTCTTGATGATCTTCTTCTTTACGACCTTCTTCTTGACTACGCCGGAGTCAGATCTGACTTCTTCTACGACTTCTGGATGCTCTTCGATCGTTGTTTCCTCAATCGATCGTTCTGCATCGAATACGTTTTGTTCGGCCCGTTTTGTTTGAATTTTACCCTGTTGAGAGACTTTTTGTGAAACGCGTTCTTCTCGAGGCTTGGTTTGTTTATCTTTTTTGGGCTTTTTACTGTGTTTGTTTTGTGTTGTTTCAGTGTTTGTGATTTGTTCTTCCTGTTGTGTGTCTTGACTAGTGATCTGTCTGCTTTGTGATGTTATGGTACGTGTTTTGTGGCCAGTGTAATCTGTTGAAATAGTGGTAAAAGTGTTTTGGTTTAGTGTTATGCTTTGTTTCTTTCGCTCTGCAAAAATGAGTTATTTCTTAGTGTCGTGTAATTTTTTAAACTGATTGACATAGAGTTGCTTATTTAAACCATTTGATGTACGTTTATGTGTTTAAATATGTAGGGAATGTTCTTTACATTTAAAATTTACAATAAATGTATAAGGAATTTTTCATATAGCGTGGGTATGATGAATATAAGCAGTTAAAAAGGTTAAACTCACCCCAGTACTTACCCTTTGTTATCACTGGATGAGACTCCTCGTAAGTGAGCAGAGCAGATTCTGTCAATCTTGCGAACCGCTGTTCTGGCTCTTGAGCAAGTTCGATTCGATCTGTGTACTCGCTGAGAGTCGTTTCGGAAACATTGACCGTTTGGTTAGTGATAAAAGTAACCGACGCCCGTCTGCCAGACGCTACGAAGTCGATGGCAACGTCGCTCTGTTCATTACTAGCTACTTCTACACATTGAGGCGCCCTCAAACCCTCCTCAAGTGAGGCGGTGGCAAACTTACGTGGCTGCATGGTCTCTTCGAGTAGCTGTGCCGTGTCGGATGTGAGTAATTCAGATTGCAGCGGTACAACGGTCATATCTGTAATCTTTATGGACGCAGTTTGGGTTTCCGATGGAAGACTGTAGTCCGACCTGTCTAGCCCTTCCCCTAGCACCGTTTCGGTTGTAGTCGATACGAACAAATTCGATACCGTGGGCTGTGCCTGTTGCGTGGTGGTTTCTTTCGATGTGGATAGGTTGGCGTACGAGTCCTGGCTCACGGTTTCCGTGATGGAAGCCGCAGGAAGCTGTTCTGTAATACAAGCCTTAACACAAGCCATGGGCTCTTGGTATGGTTTTAATTCATTCACAGTATCTGATACATCGACTGCGGTTTGAAGTGGAAGTTCGAGCCCATGCATATCGAACGTGGGATACTTTTTGTCAATTATCTGCGTGGACGTCAGGGGTTCCGTTCCTTCATATACGGTAGTCTGCTCTACTGTAGTCTGTACCATATGTTGTGCGTTAAAGCTAGCTTCAATTGGCTTTGTGCTGTCGGTTGGGATCGATTTTGACTCTTGCAATGTTAAAACCTCCTGCACAATAAGTGATTTCTTGGGTTTTTCATTTGCGAGAGTATTGGCCGTTTGTTGAGTTTGTTCGAGCTGTTGCTTGTATTCGGACGTGTTCTCCAAAACCATCGTCTCGGTGACAGTTGTTTCGTCGATGGTATCGTTCTTGACAAGTGCCTTCGATTTGGGTACTACTTCATGTGGTACATCGACTGCACTTTGTAGTGTCTCCACTAGTTCCACTGTTAGCGACTTCAGAGCATTACTTGGCACGAGTTTCGCTTTTTGACTATCGATATCTTTCACTTCGACACCTTCCTTTGCCTTTTGTTCTGTGATAACTTCAGTTATGGTAATTCCCGTAACCGCATCAAGACTCGTCGTTGCCCGGTGTTCTTCACGAGTTAGTTGCTCTTGATGTTGTCCTAGATCCTCGTAGACTAGCGTTTCGCTTATGATCGTTTGCTCGTGCTGGTCTTTGGTCGTAGTTGCTTCTTGCTTTTGACTGGTTTTGGAAACTAGCTCCGAAACATCTTGACTCACCTGAATCTCTTCTACAACAATAGATTTCATTGGTTCTGCAAGGGCTTCTGCAAGGAAATCTTGTGCTATCGATTTCACATCGAACCCCTCCTTTTCCCGTTGCTCAACAACAACTTCCAATACCTGCAACTCTACGTTTGGTAGCACTGCAGTCGAGGCAGTTTTACCAACCGGACGTTCGTCAGGCAGCAGATTGGTGATGGCTTCGAGAACTGTAGCCTCCGATTCGACCGTTTCTTGCAGGTTATTTGTTTGTGCAGTCGCTACGGCAGTAGGTACAGCTGCACGGAGTTCCTCCAGTGCGTCCGACGAGTGAATCTCTTGAATTGCGATGGATTTATGTAATCCGGCCGTTGTAAGATGCGCTGTATAATCTTTCGATATTTCATGCACATCGAAGCCCTCTCGTTCTTTTTGTTCGACAATCACCTCAGTTACGACCAGTTCCTGCACCGGTTGGATGTCAATGTTAGCGAGCTTTTGTTCAGGAGTTTGATCAGTTGGCTTCTCAGACAGCATCTCGTAAATCATGGTCTCTTGGATGGTTTTTTGTTCGTGTTCCAATTCGTTAACCAGCGCACGGTTATCCCCCGGAACAATGGATTCCTCTTTCATTGTGCCATGCATTTCAACCGGTTCAACTTGTTCCACGGCCAGTGATTTAAGTATCTGTGATGGAACAAGTTGGGCGGAATAGCTGCTGGCAATTTTCTGCACATCGAATCCTTCTGATTCTTTCTGTTCACATACTACCTCCGTAACAACCAGTTCTTCGCGAAGTTGCATCGAGGAAGCTGCTGCTTTTCCCTCAGGGATATTTGGTTGTTCGAAACAATCAGTTGCTTCGTACACGACCTGTTCGGATATGGTCGTTTCCTGATGTTCTTCGTTACGTACGGAGGCAAGCATAGTGGAAGCTGTTTCATCGTCTGTAATGTTTCCGGTAATACTGGACACAATGATTTCCTCGACCGTGATTGATTTGAGTGGTTCAGTGGGAACCGTTTTGGCGGACTGTTGTACTATCAAATCGTCCACGCTATATCCTTCCTGTTCCTTCTGCTCCACATTCACCTCGGTTATGTGAAGTTCCGTCTGACTTTGCAACACCTTTTCAGCGTGCTTTGACTCCGGCTGGAAAACTTGCTCCAGTGTGTCAACATTTTCTAGCACAACTGTTTCAGCGATAACACGTTCCTCGATCTCGTTCGTCAGTGGTTTGGCATGTGAGGTGTGTGGAGTTTCGACGAACTGTTTCACATCGTCTATTGGTTGTGTTTCTTCGATAAGTGCTGATCGTAACGTGTGGGACGGAACCTCTTTGGCGTTGTAGTTGCTTGCTATCTGCTGCACATCGTATCCTTCCTGCTCTTTCTGCTCTGTAACAACCTCTGTCACGAGTAGTTCACTTATGGCTTCAATATTAGAGGTAGCCGATTTGAGTGTCGGTTTCTGCTGTTCGCCCAGCTTTTCAAGACCTTCGAGTATGAGCTGCTCTGTGACCGTTTGTGATTCAAGCTGTTCCTTTCGTACACTTGCCGTGTGTGGGAGGGTGTGCAACTGGTCTACGTCTCCAACTACGTCCGATGTGTGCACCTCTTCCACGATAACCGATTTGAGGGTGTGTGCTGGAAGCATCTTGACGACATGTTCTTGCGCAATATCCTGTACCGAGAAGCCATCCTTTTCCTTTTGCTCTACGATAACCTCTGTTACAAGCAGCTCCGTCATCGGGGTAACATTTGGCAGTGCTTGCTTTTCGGACGGCGTAAACTCCATCGTGTAATTATCGATAGTTTCCAACACCAGTGCTTCTCGCACAACAGTCTCCTGAAGTTTTTCGTCAGTGAAGGTTGCAGATGTTGCTTCTGTCGGTTCGTCCTGAAGCTTATCAACGCTTTCCTCTGGCAGTGTTTCCTGTATCGTAATGGATTTGAGTGAGTGTGAGGTAACGGTTGTCGTTGCCGTGTGATCTCGCGCCAGTTCAGCCACATTGTAGCCTTCACGTTCTTTCTGCTCACTTACAATCTCGGTCACGATGAGCTCAGCATTTGGTACGAATGAAAGATCAGCAGACTTTGCAGCTGGCATCTCATCCACTGGCAATTGATGTGAGCCTTCGTAAACGGTCATTTCTTGGACAGTCGTTTGTTCGAACTGTTCGCTGCGCACCGAGGCCGAGCTGAGCATTTGCTCGGGAGACTTAAGTTGATCAATCGTATCAGACAAAGTGATTTCTTCAACTGTTACCGTCTTTAACGCATGACCAGCCACGGGCGTTGCTGTGTGATCTTGTGCGAGCTCTGCCACGCTGAAGCCATCACGCTCTTTTTGGTCTGCGTTGATCTCTGTAACAATAACTCCAATCTGTGGCTCATAAAGAGATTCGGCAGATTTAGGAGTGGGTTTTGGCGCTGCTTCCAGAGCTGGTGTCTGTTCGAGAGCAAACGTTTCGGAAACAGTAGTTTGCTCTAGTTCATCGCTTTGCGTTGTTGCTTTGGTCACGCTTGCAATTGCTTGGGCAAGCTGCGATGCATCTTCATTGGCGATCGTTTCCTCTACTTGCACTGATTTGAAAGAATGCGTCGGTACCTGTTTGGCAACATAATCCTGTGCCAGCTCTGCCACGTTGTACCCTTCTTTTTCTCTCTGCTCGGGAACGGTTTCGCTGACGAGTATCTCATTAATGGGAATGATTGTTAGATCAGCTAACTTTTCAGTCGGTTTCACCTCTTTAGCCATACCAGCAGTGGCTTCGTAAGCAATTGTTTCACAAACCATCGTTTGCTCGAGTTGATCGCTACGAACGCTGGCCAGGGTTTCGATTGACACAGTTTGTTCCATCCTGTCAAGGCTTTCCGAAGCTTCCACCTGCTCGACTGTAACCGATTTGAGTGTATGCGTTGGTACGGACTGAGCGTGTGCATCTTTGACGGCCAACTCGTCCACTTTTTCTTGTTCCTTTTGCTCAACCACCACTTCCGTTACCATCAGCTCACTGTTTGGTTCGAAGGCTGGGACTGCCTGACGCATGCCGAAAGTTTCCTGTTCGTACTGGTTCAGTCCTTCCAGCACAAGTTGTTCACTGACAATCTTCTCCTCCAACTGGTCATGCTGCAGCGTAGCAAGTGACTCGACAATGTTAGGGGAAACGATGCTGGCAACAGAATCGACCGCTTCAGTCGTCTCCACCTGTACGGATTTGAGCGTGTGTGTCGGCACTGAACGAGCCGTATGGTCTTTAGCTATTTCAGCGACATCGAATCCTTCCCGTTCGCGATCCTCGGCAACCACTTCGGTGATGGTAAGTTCCGAGCGAGATTGCAAAAGTGTTTCAGCTTGTTTCTGTTCAGGTTTACTGTCCTCTTTAAGCTTGCATACATCTTCTAGGACTAACAACTCCTGTATGGTTGTCTGTTCCAGTGCATCTCCAATCTTAACAAGTGCCTCAGAAGTGTGTGATTCAGCTTCTTGCAGTGTTTCAGCATGGCTGGACAGTTGCACTTCTTCAATGAGTACTGACTTGAGTGTTTCCGAGGGAACTGGCTTTGCCGAGTGGTCTTTGACAGGTTGTATTATTTCTTCCTGTTCCCGTTGCTCTGAAATTACTTCCATCACGGTCAGGCCCTCGACAGGACGCTCTAGGTTGGCAATGGCGGACTTTAGCGCAGGAGCGTCAGGCACTGTGTACTGTTGTGTGTCCTCAAATACCATAGCCTCAGATACGATAGTCTCCTCCAGTTCATCGCCTTTCACGTTGGCTTGAGTAGTGCCTTGCGTCGGCGGAATATTCAGACGGTCTGTTCCTTCACTCGCAACTGTTTCTTCAACCACAACCGTCTTCAATGAATGAGTTGGTAACGGTTTGATCGTTTGATCCTTAGCCAGCTCCTGCAGTTTACATTCTTCGTTCACCGTCTGTCCACTAACTACCTCCGTCACAATAAGCTCGCTGGCCAAATTGGGCAACTGCAGTTCGGCCGTTTTCTCTTCCGGTCGTATCATGTCTTCCTGTGAACGGAGCGTTTCGTAGATAGTGGTTTCGGAGACAATCTTTTCCTCATGTTCTCCGGTAGGCACTACACGGGCTAGCTGGGACGTTGGAGTGGCTTCGTGCAGCTCAGTCGCGGATACATTGGCTATCGTTTCCTGCACCTGCACCGATTTCAAACTGTCCGTTGCTGTTGGTTTCAGTACTTGATCGTGTGGGATAGCTTGCGGCTGGAAAGCAAACTCTCGTTCGCCAGTTTCGTGCTGCACAACCTCTAGCTGGTACTGCAAGTTCAGCTGCGGCTCGGCGAAAGCGCAAGGTATAGCTGTTTTAGTGGGTAGATCAGCTTCCTTCTCATTCGCATCCACCGTCGTAACAGAGTGTGATTGAACTGAAACAAAGCTGGTAAATGCCTGCTCGGAACGGTCGATAGCTTCCGGTGAGAATCGGCCTGCCGTATCCGCCGTCTCTACTTCGGTGACAGCGAGATTTTCGATAGGCTCGAGCAAGGTAACGGCAATAGCTTCATTTGGCCTTGGAGCTCCTTGATGAAGAGTTTCTTTCTCGTGGACAAACTGCAGCGTCGATTCACTCACCGGTTTTAGCGCAGTAAGAGTAGTCTGTGCCATTGCACTATCGGTCACTTCAAACGGTGCGAGAGTAGTCTCTGCTTCGTTGCTTATTACCTTGGAAACGGATACGCTCGTTCGTTCCAGGAACTCAACGTTAGCACGCTTGGCCTCGAACGGTTGAGCCTGGAAGCCTTGAGCGGTGATATTATCATTTATCAGTTGTGTTGTGAGTTGGTTTTCGAACATTGTTACAGAGCCAGTGGCTTGGTAGGAACTTATCTTGGACAAAGCCGTAAACTCAACCTCCGACTCGCCAACTTGTTGTGCCGTTACGGATAGTGGTTCTTTTGTTAGAAGTTGCACATCAGCCCACTGCTGCGGAGGTAAACGACCGGGTTGGTAGGTGTCCTCTTTTTCCGGAGCGTTCATAACCTCGGTCGTGTACGATTTCTGTTCTACGATTGCTGGACGGGCACTTTCCGTTGGAACCACCAGCTCCGGATAGTAGCGACTCGGTGCGTCCTGAGTGATAGTTTCTTCCATCTGAATGGATTCCGATGGTAGTATCTGGTAGTATGGTTGTACCGTAGGCAGTTTCATATGCCCGTCAAAGATGTCTTCCTTCTCGATACGATTAACTTCCGTTACTTGAAGTGACTCCTTTGATAGTACGTTCGAGTGGGCATGAATAGGTGTAGGGCGTTGAAAAATCGATAACTCGCGTTCGGACTGTGAGGACACAGTTTCCTGCACGATTGTTGCATCGTGTGTCAGCAGTTGTAAGGTAGCACTGCTTAAATTCTCGACCAGCTTTTCCAAAACAGTGGTCGAATCTTGCGGTGTAGGCTCGCTCACGACAAGCGGTTGTACGGGTACGAAATCGGCCGTAGCCAATGCCTGTTGAGGCACCGTTTGCGGGCCCTGATCTAACGAGCTTTCCTGCGGACTCACCTCAGAAACCTGAACCGGCTCATTCACACCGAACAGATTGTAGTGTGGACTGGTTGCCAAGCGCGCACTGTCCAACAGCATCGTATCGAACTCACGCTCGGACAAAAATATCTCCTCAGTTACCACGGCCGTTTCCGGCACGACCTTTACCGTAGCACTAGTGCTGGCGGCAGTGTCAGGTTCGACCAGATTCGACACCTGACTCAACACGGTTGACTCGCTCGTCACGGACGCTACTTCCAGTGGAAGACTGTGCGCTTCCCGGACGGGTGAGGTAAGAAAATCAGGGGCCAACTCTTCCTGCACCTGGTCCTCGCTTGACAGCAGAGGCCGCAGTGGCTGCAGGGGCTGTCTACGGCGTTGCTGCGTTAGGCGCCTGCGTTCTTCGATCGATTCTTCACTATCGACAATCTCTGTCTCCTCTTCGTGTTTGTGCTGTTGCCGTTTGTCGGAGCGAAGTTTCTTGTGTTTTTTCTTCATGACAGTGGTGTTGTTCGTGGTGATTGTGCTAATTGCAGTGTGGCTGCCGGTGCTATGGGCGTCTTCTCTGAGATCGGGTGTTTCTGTGGAATCATGCGAAGTTGGAACAATATGATTGAGTGGGTTTGTGCAGCAGACCCGCATAATGTATAGAGCAACACTAAACAGTTGCTAAGAACTACTCTAAACAAATGGAGTGGTGTACAGTATATTGAGTGCATTTATGTGTTTCCGAAAAGTTGTATGATGATTAGAGAGTACAAAGAGTACGTGTAGTGGTAGAGAACGATATGTTTGATTGAAGCCTACTGAGGCAGTAGGAAGTTACTATCAGTATTGAAGAGAGAAACATAGACAGAGCTTGTGATAGACAGTTTGCTACAGAGACAGCAACAAAGGTGTAGAATACAGAACAGATAAACGAAGAAGAAGAAGTGGGAAGACATTTAATTTCGTGCAGTGCAAGTGACACTACAAAGTAAGGTCCAATTGAAATATAGATAGTGAAGAGGCTTTGCTTTCTAACTCATTCACATTATCATTCGACAGGCAAAACAGAGTAGCCATTCCGGTGATCCTAAACAAACGGATGCGCAGGCTTCAACGACGCTAGTGTAGTAACTATGGCTTACAGGCGTTTTGCAGAATATAGAAATAACAATAGTGTCATGCCCCAATCGAGCATTAGCAAAATGGGTTGGCATTTGGGCCAACCTTGCAATTGCAACCAGCTTGTAGAACAGGCAAAGTATAGACGGTAGCGTAGAGAGTCAAACGATAGACGTGAAACAAACATTCCAGAAAAAACATTCCATCAATACTATTCTACTACGGTCGAAGATAGTGAGAGATAAATTCTATAGGTACGTTGGCATTCCGAACTAGTATTGCAGAAACTGCATAAGATGTTTTCTAATTATAGGATGCATTTAATTTTGAGAGACTTGAAAGTGGTAGTTTAAGAAAAAAAATTAAATTGTTACTTACCCTCAGCGGTGAGAAAGGTCTGTGTCATTGTACATATCGAAGCGACAAACTTTCTAGCTCAATGCATTAAAATCGAAGCAATGGGTTAGAGTTAAGCGTAAAAGCAGAAGTATCAGCAGCAGCAGACGGTATCTTTCAACATCTTTCTTCGATTCAGTGAGGAGAGAAAGCGGCAACGATCCATTCGTCGTATATTTCAGTAGATAAAGAGATGCTTTATTCCATCGGCGTAGTTGATAAGCGACGCACACTACACGCTCATTGAAGCAAATCACACATCGCAATAATGCTACTACTAAATACGTTTGTCTATAAAATCTTTTCAATTAGAATGAAAAATAATCATCTGTTCTTTCGGGTGTTTGCATAAAATATAGAAACGAAAATTAAACGTTCACTACTTTGCTACTAGAGTAAGCTACGACGAAAGTCGAAGCAGGGAAAGGTTTACAAAAGAGTATAGATAGATGGACTTAGAGAAGTCGTATGGCACGATTGACCATACGGTCAGCAAGCAAGCGGGCACACAGGCGGGGCAGGCAAACGATTTGGCGACTGGCGACACACAACACAACACAAGCAGTAAGAAGAAGTTGTGGGAAGAAGAGCAGGGCGTGCACGGGTTGGGGATGGCGATAGGGTCATTATGATTGCAAACCTTTGATGTCCAGCTCCTTCATCGTTCGCACGGTGGTTTCTGTTGAGGCGCATTGTTGGAAATTCATGCGTTGGCGAGACCAGGCAAGTAAATTGTTCGCAGAGCATAAAGATTGCATCCATTAATTAAGTAGTAGGATTTGAGTGCGAAGAGAAAAAAGAAGCAAAAATACAACTTTTAGAAAAGACTATGCGGCAAGAAATGATTTGCTTGCAGTAAATTACCAGTGGTTCGCACTTCACTCGACGAAATCAGACGCGTTTCTTCATGTTTCTAGAATCGAAAAGATAGTATAAGCACAGAAGATCATGCAGACAAAGAACTAGGAAAAGAATAGTGGACTCGGGGTAGGAAGAGCAAGAGTTTTTCTAAATGGCAAATTATTGGGCAAAAACGTGTTCACGAGGTAAAATTCAGGATTTCTAAATGCTCTATAGAATAGTGTTATATTAGTGGATGGGGAAGAAAAAGATTAGCGAGAACTCTAGCCCACCTCGAATGCCGTTTCCGTTTTCCACTCCTGTACGACAAAATCGTCCGGTGAGAAGTGCGCGATGATCTCTTCCACGCTCGCGTGGTTCACCTCAATCATGCGCATAAAAGCGCGAAAACCGGCCGTCGCTGCTAAAACCGTCTCGTCCATGTCCGTTTCGGTCAGAATCTCCGTGACAATGTTGGCGTATCCTTCGCGCTCGAGCAGCAGCACCATCGCTGATTGCGACTCTGGCTTCTGGAGGGCTGGGAAGTGATTTGCCTGGTAGAAGCTGGTGATCTCGCTAACGGTTACACCGTGCTTGACCATGAAAGCGATCGTGGCGAGCTCACGCAGCGGTGCCTCACCCGGCCCAAACTCACTCGCCTTCAGGTTGGTAAGGATTTCCTTTACCTCAATAGAGTTCTTCACGCTTTCTACATCGGAAACGTCAAGCTTCTCGTGGATGACCATCCTTTCGATCTCCTGCACCGTTTCGGTGGTAACAATCTCCTCCACCAGAGTTTCCACGTGCTCCTTAAACTTGACTGTGGCCCTGTCTTTGGTGAGCTTTACATCTTGTGTCATCTCGGAGGTCGTGCTCGTGGTAAGCGTGGTCGTCGATTCGGAGCTGAACTTGATTTTCTCCTGCAAGGATTGTTCCATCTCTTGCTTTACAATATCCTCGATCAGCTGCGATTCTTTCTGCTTGCGCTTCTCCTCACGCTTCTTGCGCTTTTCTGCTTTCTCGCGACGTACCTCCTCACTTTCCTCGACTACCAGCTCGATCTTGTCAATCGCCTTGCCATTCTTTATACCGGCGCGGCTACCACGCTTCGGACTGCGCGACGCATCGAGCTCGGCCTTCTCATCGTCCGTCAGTGTGGGGACAGTACTTTCGATCAGTTTGGAGATGGATTCAGTTGTGCCGGCCTCATTCATGGCTTTACACTTGTAGAAGCCAAAGTCGGCCACCTCGACCGGGTAAATGGTAAGCGTGGAAGTGTTTTCACTAGTGCGAATCTTTGTTCGATCGTTCGCAATTATGATCTTGCCATTGCGGTACCACAGAATATCTAGAATATTATAAACCAATGAGTACATGAAACAGGTTCTCCGAATTCGTATGTGTTTCGTTAGTATGGTTTCATCGGGCGGAATAAATTATGATGTTGTTGTACGCTGTGTTTGTATCATTGTTTCCTTCCTCCTTTCGCAATATACCCAGGATTACGTGAATTATATTTGTGAAATATGTACTTCAAAATGGACATGTTCACAGTCCATTTAGATAGTCAAAAGTATACCAATGGTTGCTCCAGTATACTGTTTGAATTGTGCTGGAAACTGACCGGTTTTTATATGTGCAGCTTTGTATCGATGGAATACTGAACTGTTTGAGTGATTGTATTGTTGCTGTTCCAGCTCTGCAATGTGTTTGCTTGGATTTTCTGTGTTGCTGCTTATTTTGCCACCTCAGTATCAGTGGTGATATGTTTGTGTCGGTGTTGATGACGAAAATTCACCACAGGGAAACGATTGGCCTACCTGGTTTGGGATTGCCCGCGAAGTGACACTCGAAGAAGCCCTTCTCGCCAAGCATGGCGCGCGAATCTTTGATCTCAAGCGAGTACGATGGCGTAGAGTACGAGGCTGAAATGTAGTTGTTGTTTTGCGATTTGCATAGCGGCAAGCCAAGAAATAATAGAGTAGGAAAGGTTGTGATTAATTACTAGCAGCATACAGTGATAGCTTATTTAGCGTGGCTCGGAAGGAGAGAGTGCGGTTTCTATGAGCATTCAGAACCTAGTGGCAGTCGGACAGTGTACATTGTGCTTCACTCACCTGCTAGTGTATGCCTTGATGAAAAGTGTACGCTCATGGACGATGGATGGAGAAGTATTGTTGTTGGTGAGTGAATGAGTACAGGATACTATTTAGGCTATTTACAAAACAATCTTCATTACGACACTACACTGGCATGGCATGCTCTAGAATCGGTCGTATACGACAAACGATAACGAAAAGTTTTACGATTGCTCTAGTAACACTATATGTTTGTTCTTGTTGAGTGTCGTATACGACAGATTCTAGAGCAGCGCCTAACAAACAAACAACAAACAACTAGAACTGTCAAAGGATATGTGCATGCATTTATGACATGGTCTCATCTAGTAGGCGGACTATCGCGGCAGTACGCTTCCAGCTGCAGAAACTCGTCCAATTCTTCGGTGCTACTTTCTGTTGTGAAAAAAATGTGCAAACGGTGTTAGTACATTCAAGAACGACACAAAAAACATCAAACGAGAAAGTTAGTTTTGCTTTCGTAAACGACAAAACGTGTTGGAATACCACCAAAAGTAAACAAACTAACATGAAAAAAACAACATAAACATAATACATGCATTCTACGTGAAGCATAGTTGAAGCGTACAGTAACAGTTTATGGTGGCTTCAACTGCTGATCGAGCAAATGAAAGTGAACCTTGAATTTGAGATTGTGTATGATTGTGATTGGGAAATACAAATTTTGAAGTGATGATCCAACCACACCACGAATGTGGATCGTGATGATGCGGGATGTGTGAATTTCGGCTAGAAGATGGTTTACCTTGCAGTGCCTCCTTTAACTCCTCCATGTGCTGTACCCATTCCGGTTTGCGATACGCTTTGGTGCCGACAATTTCTGGAAGCGTACAAGAAAGTGAAAGTTAGTCCCTAGTTGTAGCGTTAATGCGTCGTATCCGGTCGTAAGTGTTCGATACTGTGAAACTTGGATTGAAGTAGTGAAGTACTGTTTTATCTGATATCTGGCAGTTAGGTGAGTGCGAGATTTTTGGTAAGTTTTTTTTCTTTTGTCGTTTTTCTTTGAAAGATGAAGCTTGTTGGTAAGTGGGTGACATAGTTTTGGTAGTGTTTTATTTGATTATACTGAGGTATAAGGTTTTTATTTCCCAGGGATTTAAAAGGAGTGGAGGTAGGAATAGAAGAATAGGGTGATATAAAATATAAAAAAGAAAGTCAAGATTATTGCATACAGTTTATCAATATAAGTACTACAAGCTGTAAGGGAAAAGATAGAGAAAAAAAAAATGAAATCAAATCAGAGCATGTTAGAGAAGAAAAAGCGTCCTACAGAATACAAGAGAATAGATAGATTTTCATATTTACAGAGGCTACTAGAATAATAGTAAAAAAGAAGATAGCGATTTTAGTGAAGCGTATTTACAAACGTTACCATTACCTCGATAATACGGGTATGGAAACTTTTTCAGTCGGTTTGTATTACGTTTGGGTAGTGCGCTTAAAGTACCTTCTACTACTAGCTCTGTAGTTGTCATCGCCACACCGAGCGCGTTGTGTGCTTCGAAAGTGATTTCCCCAGAATCATCCGGGTAGATGTCATTGATGATGAGTATCGACGTTCCATCCTCAAAGTTCTCAATCTGGAACTCCTCGGATGGGATGATTTCCTCCCCTGCCTTTAGCCAGCGAATCTGTGGTTTAGGATGGGCAAGTACTTTCACCTCCAGCTTAGTCAACTCGCGCTCCTGCGAGTGTATGATCGAGGGCAGTTGTTTCACTATCTGTGGTGCATACTCAATCGGTTCCGCATACTCTTCGAGAGTTGAAATAGACTAGAGAGCAAATGTCAGAAAAAGTGTTAGAAACGTAGCCAGAGATCGTAAACATATTCCATTTCGTCAAGCCTTACCTTATCCGTCAACAAATCTTCTTCTGAGCTACGGAACTGCTCCGAGTCTGGCACGTACTCGAATGGCTCCACATTAACTGCGGCGCGACATATGGCCTCACCGATCTTGTTGGTTGCCACGCACGTATACTCACCCTTATCCTCCGGGAATACTTCACTGATTGTGAGCACACAGCGCCCGGTAGAGTCTTGCTGTACCTGTTTGTCCTTCGTTTCTTGGATCTGCTGCGAGTTGTGGTACCAGTGGACCTTCGGCAGCGGCATTGCCACTACCTGGCACTCAAGCGTTAAACGCTCCCCATCCATAACACGCGTCGGTTTGATTGTCTCCAAAAACCGCGGTGATATGTATTCGGTAACCTCCTCGGTTTCAGTTGTGTCCAACGTTTGGACGGTCGCAGTGGAAGTTACCGAACCGGCCACATTCTCCGCACGGCACGTGTATGCACCCGTGTCCCTGCGGGTAAACGACTCGATAATCAGAATCGATCGGTTCTCCTTTGTGACGATGCGCTGCTCGCTGGTCGACTGGATGGCCGTACCCTCCTTGAACCATTGGAAAGTAGACGTTGGATAGCTCTCGACCGATACTTCTAGTATACACACCTCGGCCTCTGCGATTAATTTAGGCATCAATGGTTCGATGAAACGCGGTGCCTTGGCTTCATCCATATCAGTAGCGTCCGAAATAGCAACCGAGGCGGATGATTTAGCCTGGCCGGCTTCGTTCGTGACGGTGATCTCATATTTACCACCTCTTTGACGTGTCACACGACGAATCTCCAATCGACTGTAGTACTCCTCCGTGGTAATGATGACTTCCTCTTCCTCTTCGACGATTTCCTTACTGTTGCGGAACCACTTTACAGTGGGCTTTGGCTGGCCAGTGTACCGACACTCAAATACAAGTGTGCTTCCGGTGCGCACAACTTGGGCTTCCAGTGGTTCAACGATCTGTGGTGCAACTGCAGAAGGTTTCGCACGCTCCAAAAGTACTGCCTGTATGTACACATTCGCTCTACCAACTGCCTTGCCGAATTTATTTTCTGCTACGACGGTGAACACCACAGGAACGTTCTGCTTTGGATGCTTTACCGTCAGCCGAACGTGCCCAGTGCGTTCTTCGTAGTATGTTTCTATATCTTCTTCTTCCTCCTCAATGATCTCTACCTCGTCACGTAACCAGCGTACCTTAGGTATGGGAATACCCGCTACTTTACACGTCACTGTGGCAACTGTTTTCTGTTCGTTCAGCTCAATTTTTAGCGGCACAATAAACCGTGGAGCCTCGCCGTGCTCTGGCTTCTCCTGCACAACAATGTTAGCTTTGCTGATAGCCACTCCAGCGACATTCTTAGCCTCGCATGTGTAAATTCCTACGTGGTAAGGCTGCACTGTGGCAATCTCCAAGGTGGCCACATCCTCAACCACATTCATGATGTATTCGGAGTTGGCAAACAGTACCGTGTCGTTGAAGTACCATTGCACCGTTGGGAATGGGACACCCTCGATGCGGCATCGCAGCTGAACCGGCTTATCGGGCTCGCAGATTTGCGGCTGTAGTTTCTCTACAATGTTTGGAGGTTGCACCTTTGGTTTGCTAACCTTCACTGTTCGCTCCTGAATCTTTGTCTCCGAAATTTGTTGCTGTGTTGTTTCGAGAAGTTGACGAGTCTCTCGGATGTTCTCATCTGCGATCTTATCCGTTACTTCTTGGATACGTTTCTGTGTAATGATTTCCAGTTCAGGAAGGGGTTGACTGTCATCGATAAACACACGACGCTGTTTCTCCTTCCTCACAATGTTGGATTGTACGCGGACTTCCATTTCCTTGCGGAACTCAGTGGTCTGTTCTTCTACCTTGACTTCTTCAACAGGCGTTGTAGTTGGTTTGCTTTCTGGAACTGGTCGAGTGAGCGTTATGCTGGATCGAGAAATCTCCTGTACTTGCTCTTCCTCTAATTCATCTTCTTCTTGTTCTTCCTCCTCGGGTTGCATAGCAAAGGTGCTAAGCTCTTCCTTGAAAACAACATGCTTCTTGTTACGTGATTTTCGCTTTTTAGCCGTTTCGAGTGGTGCAAGATCAGGGATAAGATCGAGTACCTCTTCCGCTACAATATCAACAATCGTCTCGGCAACTTGTGCTGGTTCTTCGGGCTTCTCGAAAGTAACCGATTCTTCCACCTCGGCAATATCCGACTCGGAGAACTTTGGTTTAATGATTTGTTTCTTGATGCGTTTCGTCTTCTTTGTGACTATCTCCTCTATCTTCACGTCACGGACAGGTTGTAATCCATGAGGTGCCGGTATCTCCTCCACCAATGCTTGTTGAGCTGGAATTGGCTTCAAGATGACTTCCTCCTGTACCGTTTGTTCGGGTTCACTACGTTTTGGAACCGGCTTGAGCGTGACTTCTTCTTTGGGTGTTTCATCTTTTGGAAATTCTGTTTTTCCACGACGCCATGGTGCAGGTTTCGGTTGCTCAGGTTCAGGCAATACGGCTGTTGGCTCTTCAGTTGGCTTGATAGGCTCTTCTTCCGATGGTTTAGAAAATGGTTTGAGTACTACTTCCTCCTTCGGAGATTCTGGGAGTGGTCTTCGTTTTCCTTTAGGCCATTCTTTAGGTTCATCCTCTTCGGCAACTGGCTTTTCTTTCTTTCCACGGCGCCAAGGTGTTACTTCGAGCATATCCTCCTTTGTTTCAGCTTTTGATTGTTTTGGTTTGATCGCGATTTGTTTTTCTGCTTCTGGTTCGACGTCTTTAGTTGGTTTTGGAATCGGTTTTAATACTACTTCCTCCTTGGGTTCCTCGACTGGCGGACGTCTCTTACCTGTTGGCCATTTCTTTTCTTCCTCTTCTGTTTCCATCGGTTTAGATTTAGGAGTTCTTCTCCACGGAGGTTGTTCTGAAATTAATTCTGGCTGCTTTACTACTTCTTCAGGTATATGTTGCGTCTTTTCCAGCTCTACGTCTTCTTGTTCAGGAATCTTGGGATAGACTGGTTTTTCTAGTGGTTCCATTTCTTCCTTTCGTTTAGGTATTTTCACCTTTTTCGCAGTCATATCTTTTAGTTCAGCAATAGATAATGTGTCGGAAGGCAAATCTTCAATTTCCGACATTTGCGGCACAGGTTTCAAAGATACCTCCTCGATTGATTCTTGAGGCAGTTCTTTACTCCGCTTTGGTGTAGGTTTTAGAGTAACCGTTTCCATGACAGCAGGTTCCGCAGCGGCAATTTCCCTTTTGGGAGCTGGTTTTTTGCCACGACGCCACGGAGGAAGACTGGTGTCTTCTTCGGGTACAATGGGCTTTTCTAGCCGTAACTCAGGCTCTGGCTTATCATCGAGCTCTGGTATTGGTTTCGGTTTAATCGTAGGCTCCTGAACTTCCTTTGGCTCTGACTCTTTCAATGGTCTTGGAATCGGCTTAAGAACTATCTCCTCCTTAGGTTCTTCAGGAAGAGGACGACGCTTACCAGTGGGCCATTGTTTTTCCTCCGGAACTTCCTCTTGTGGCTTAGG
>KB679669.1:0-20078 GCA_000349165.1 Anopheles christyi | reverse complement strand
GTATTGATTTTTGCACATATTCCACTTTACTTTTGGGCAGGCATAATTGACCATCAGCTTATCAGAAGCAAGCTGGTGCTTGGTGGACACTTTAGCTCTGCTAATGTTTTGCTTTGATTAATGCTCCTTTGGGTAAAGTGGTGGGAAATGGTTGAAGCAACTGCTGCTACCATCATTACCACGCTCCAATTGCAGTGAGTAGTTATCATAAAAGCGTTGGTTTAATGTAATGTATTTATTTTATCCTTGACAACTCGGGAAATGGGTGCATATACTTAGAAAGGATAAAACGCTGTTTTCTGCATACATCGTGCAAACATATTATTAGAAATGTTTGTATTTTTAATGATAATCTACAACATTATTACAACTTATTAACAGGAGGAAAGATTCTATATATCTTCACATTTGCGAGTGTTACGTAAGAATGAAGAGCAACGGTTACATTAGAATTAATGACGACGTGATCAACTCACAGAAATACACATTACATTACAATGACAGACCAAATCAAAATGCTTACATAAGAGAAATCTTACAAAATAATAAGAAACTGAGGTTCGATCCTTGGTTTGCACAGAATTTACTGTCCACCATCACGGCGGTGTAATAAATTTAATTATTTTCCATTCCAAATTGCAACCTTCTAATTTCAGCCAATTCGAATTTCAGCCTCTGTGTCGAACTGCTGATCCAACTGCTAGAAACGTTTTTTTTTCTTCTGTTGTCTGTCCTACCACCTCCCCAACAGTCGAATTATTCGAGTCATTAAATGTGTATCAACCTCGGGATGATTGGGATTCCCCGGATCGTGGGACACGCGGACAGTGTGGCCACGGTACCACATTATGCTCATTAGTCGTGCTCAATTGCGTTACCGAAGAGGAAAACGAAAAAACAGAATACACACAAAAAAAGCTGTACTTCAAAAATAGCAAACCATTGAGCGCAAATGATAAATAGAGCTTCCGTGCGTAGAAGACTCCCCCACAAACACCACCACTAGCACATTGCCACGCGTTTTAGTTGAAGTAGGGGTGCACTTGCTTGTCATGCTGAGACGCGGAAACCTCCTTGCAGAGCAGCAGTGCCGGCCAAAGAACCGGGTCTAACTCGATGCCAATTGCGGCTGTACTTTATATTCATTAGAAGAAACAAAAAATAAGGGAGGGCAAGGCTGGTTAGAAGTGGATGAAGGATATGATTTGTGATGTTTCCCGTACGCCACATTCATTGTAAAGTGGAAAACTCGAAACAAGGAAAAATCCTTGTTAATGAAATAATTATTGCTTGCTTCTTACCACCCCACTGGTCCACTGTTTGGGGCTAGGCAAGTCGTCGTCGGATTGGTATCGGAGACTAATGGAATTAATTCCTGGCGGACAGACGGAAGGCTTGCATTGTAATAAACTTACTTTACGCCAAGTCACATGCTTTGCCTTGAAACTGCTGCTGCCGCCGTGTGGCATCGATCTTAGTGCAAAGTTGTGGCAGATAAAACGCAGGGTTTCCGTTTTGCGCGTCAGTTCGCGTCCCATGCCGTCCCGATCCCGTGTCGAGTTTTTGTCGCCGGCGACAGCATCCTTTCCCCGTTTGGTCTGCGGCCTTTTACTCCAACCATCTCGAAACCATTTTCTTCAACATCTCGTGTTCGATTAAAAAGTTTTATGCAGAATGCGATATCGGTAAGCCATGCGAGGGAAGGGTGGAAACAGGGAATGCACAGGAGCGTTCTTTTAAATCAGACGGTGCGCCAAAAAGGCGCCATCGCGTGCTAACCCGTTCGCAAGCGGGCGCGGAAATCGTTTCGGTTAGTAGCAACGCGTGGAGAAGGTAAGTTTCAACTATTTGGAGATGCTTTCACGACCAGTTCGCTGGCGGCACTGAAATGGCGGTGGTGGTAGTGTAAGGGTAAAGGGAAAGGGTAAAAAATCTCCGATATGCGATAGTGTTCGAGCTTACCGTAAAGTGCGCCAATCTTTCTTTCCGCTTAACTTTGCCGGATCACTTTTGGGGAAGATTTTTCTAGGAGCGATGCGCACATTGGGCATGGAAAAGGCTGAACAATAACGGGTTTAAAAATGCTCAAAGGAATATTTAAATGTTTTCAAATTATTTGAACTTTTGTTTGTTTATTCCTTGCTTGTGCTTCAGAAGGCAAATTCGAACCCGGATCAGGCAAATTAAAATGCTTTCCCGTACCGCGCAAATACACATCCATTCATGTCTGTAGGTACATTCCCACTGTGCATCACACATCCTTCGGTTAGAAACCTTTTTTTCTTCCTTTTTCTACCTTCTTATATGCGTGTATCCTTTTTTTTTGTGCTTGCACCGCTTAACTACATTCGCATCAGTGAAAAGGCAACCACTGCGCGAGCACTTTGGCGAGATCCTTTCATCGCAATCCGGCGATTCTGAGACAGGGTTGGAATAATGTCTGTTTTCAAATAACTATCTCCTTAACCCCATTATGAAACCGGGCGTCTCTACTTTCCCATCTATACTCTTCCGAATGGTGAACGGATATATCATAGAGAGTGAGAGTGAGAGAGAGAGAGAGAGATGGATATTTTCTGTCTTCTCTCCCTCATTTCAGCTCAACCCGGTTTCAGCTAAACAGCTTACATAATCTTTTCTTTTTTGTTCTTTTTGTACGCGGAGAGAGCGATAGAGACAGCATTAAAGTGCGATTTAATGAAGTTATATACTTTTAATATAGTCTGATTAATGCCCTCCGAGGGCTGATAATTGAAAAGAATTGTTCTGAAAGCTTTTGCGCTGCTAGAAGCTCTTCTGTATGCGGTCTACCCAGCCGTCTCGCTTTCACGACGAGATTTTACAAGTTTTCGAATATTCTACTTTTTTTTTGTATTCTTAAGAATGCAGAAGATTTTCCTTTTTTTTCGTGCTGTTGCTAAAATGTAGTGGTCATCGTCGTCATCGTTGCCTTGGCAAAGAGTGGCGATGACTTCTGCACACTCACTGTTTCTTAGCCACTTCTTGTTTTTTTTTCCATTTGACTGCAAAAGCAAAATTACAGCTTGTCTGCTAAATATGTTTCCATCTCCTGGAAACATCCGTCCTAGCGATTGTACGAGATTTCTATTAGTCCCGGTTTTTTTTTGATCCACACTCCCGACTTCGTCATAAGTTTTATCCTTTCATCAGCGCATCGGTTTCTGCTTTTTTCTGATCTCTTTTGTTTTTGAGAACATTTTTCACTTTTCTTAGAAAATGATATGGAAGGAAAGTTTTCCTCGACGTTTCAAAATTAATAACGCTAAAATGGACATCGATTGATATAGAACAAGATAAAACCCGTTTTCGCGCGTTCATGCCACCCAGTACACGTGTTGACGGTGGCTTTCAGGCAGAAAGTTGATCGTTGTTATTAATGACTTTTCGTGTTTTATGATCTTTTACCGGAATTTATTATTAATTTTGTTATTAACTTGCTTGCTGGATTTATTTTTTTAGAGTTTTTATATCACCTCAAGGAAGCATTTTAAGGATATCTTCAACTTACTATAAAGAGTTAAAAAATATGCCATCTGACTAAACTATATAAGATTATGTTGAATCAAAGTATGTAGTGCAAAATTATTTTAAAGATTCTTTCATGGAATAAGCACTTGAATGCCACATGTAATTTCACTCTTCCGGCTTTTCCAGGCAATTTAATTTCCCCTGCACACACTCTTTAGTGGAAATTTGCACTAGCTCGAAGTGGAAAAAAAATACTTCTCGTCCGTACGATTTATGTTGCCAATGGGTTGAATTATGCGGCCGTACCATTCACATTGGCAGTCGAATTTAGCGCCCAATTTCTTCCTCGATTTGCACTAACTGTGTGTATCGATGAGGGGGAAAGAGCAAAACGAGTGCCGGAAGATAGCCGGGCAACCTCACGGAACGAAGAACCCTTGCGAGGACCTCAAAGAATCGGGCAGAAATTTCAACCTCTGCTCTCTGGTGGCGTTTCCGTGTCTGTGCTGGTAATTGAGCTGGCACAGAGTCTCCTGCTGGAGTTTTTTTTTGCGTCCATTCTACACGACAACGGCCAAGGCGCGCCAGTTGACCATCAATTATTTGACTAAAATTTATTTCCTTCCACGATGCAATAAATTTTCGTTCGTCGGTTCGCTTTCTCTCCGTTCCATTTCGGTTGGATTTCGATTTCGATTCCACGCCTGCTGTGCTCTCTCCCAGGACAGCGTCCACACACTGGAAATTCGTCTGTGTTCGACTACAGAGGTGGCAAGTACAATGTTTGCGATACTCTGCCTTTGTGCGTTGCTTTCTTGGGCATATCATCAAACACCGAAACCGTTTGATCCTTCTTCCGTGTGACTCTTTGCGTCTAATTTCCGTTGTTTCTGATACCACATTTCACTCACCTTCTCCTTCACGCTTTGTTTCCCACTTTTCCAGAACTCGATCCGGCACAATTTATCGCTGCACAATCGCTTCATGCGAGTACAGAACGAGGGTACGGGCAAGTCGTCCTGGTGGATGCTGAACCCAGACGCAAAGCCGGGCAAATCGGTGCGTCGACGAGCCGCCTCGATGGAAACGTCCAAGTACGAGAAGCGCCGGGGCCGGGCGAAAAAGCGCGTCGAAGCGATCCGGCAGCAGGCTGCCCTCGGTCTGGCCAGTAAGTATGAAAGCACCATTGCTACTCCTTTCCTCCGGGCTTGGCGATAATGATGGTCAGTGTTTAAGAGACTAACTTTTTTTTTTTCATTTCCCAGCAAACCCACTGAACGATGCCACCCCGTCACCGAGCAGTAGCGTTAGTGAAGGATTAGATCTGTTTCCAGAAAGCCCACTGCATAGGTATGGACCTAAGCTGCCTTAGTATGGGGTTTACATCGGCATATCCGATTAAATGTTTGACTCCTAGTTTTCTTTTAGTATTTGCTGCTACCTTACAAACAGTAGAATTTCTATAAGTTGTAAATGCAATAAGCTGTTCCAAGATGTTGCGTAGAACGTTTTGTCGATCATTCGATATTTACCACATTTCCCTTATTGCTTTGAATGTCTAAGGTAAAAGTAGCTGCTCACTTTTGTAGAGTATTTTGCTTGCATTTTTATAATAGTTCTGGTAGATTTTCACTTTTTCTTAATGTTTGTACTAGTTATGTATTTATTACCTAGACAACTCACACAATTCAGTCTTTTTTTTACAATGCTGTGGACAACATTGTCTTCTTCAATTCGTTACGTTGCGTTTTGGACACTTTTTTTGTTGTTTATATATTTGAGTTAATTATCGTTTACATTATTATTTATATTTCTCTGTTTCATGTTTTGTTGTTTTCTTCCTTTCTTTTTATCTTCCCATAATGTATTTATACAAACTTATACAATGTCAAACACGATATTACTATGACATTACTACCACAACATCGGTTCAACGTCCGTCCAGCGGTAACTTTCAGCTGTCGCCCGACTTCCGCCAGCGTGCCTCCTCGAACGCGAGCTCGTGCGGTAGGTTAAGCCCGATCCAGTCGATCGTGGGCGTTGAGAACACGTGGAACTATACGGCGGCGGATGTGGCCGATCTGGTCGACAGTGCCGAGCAGGCGCAGGGTGACGTGCTCGAGCTGGACATCGGTACGCTCGATCAGCTGGCCGGTTCGTTGGCGGACGAGCTGACACTGCAGCAGAACGATTACTTCAAAGGGTCAGTATGGTTTCATCATCATCCACACAGGCCACCACCACACCACCCCGTTTTTAGAGTAACCAATCAAACTGCCGGAAACTGTCACTATCCAAGGACACGCTCAATACGATCACCAAAATGGTTCTCCATAACACACACAAACACACAAACATCTCCGATGTCCCGTGGTATTGTGCATGCTTCTCTTGTTACTGCTAGTTAAATGTTGTTTAGTCGCACCCCGTTTCTTTAGATTGTGTTTGCGATCTCGTTTCAAAACCCACCACCCCCCACCTCTGCTCCCTTAAAACCGTAGTTCGTAATAGTATTTGCGCTCGTCCTCTTATCACCTTATTATTAAAACCAATCGTTGTCCATCACACGCTGGCTTGAAGGAACCATACGTACAATACGTACCCTTTCTCGTTAATCCGTATCCCGGAAATGGATCGATCGCTTCAGGCGACTTCAAGCCACTCCATCGCATCCGTGTCACCTTCCATCTTACCCACACAACCACAGCCCTACCGGAAGCCACTATTATCAATGGGTATTTCTTTCCTTTTTCCAACCTGCGGGCCGCACTACTGGAACAGATTTACGCAGTCGACGGCAATGCACAATCAGCCACCACCTCCACCGTACCAGCCACCGCAGCCCTACTCGCTGATGGCCTCGGTCGCCCCGTCCTACGGTCTCCCGCAGCAACAGAATCAGTGCCCGATTCATCGCATACAACATTGTACCTGCATGCTACAGAATAATGCTCGTGAGGTAAGTTTTCCTGGGGGAGAAAAGTGTGTCCATTGTGTGGAAATTTGCTGGACGACGATTTCAAAACGGCGGTGGTAAATCGTACGACAAACAAGCTTAATCCCCTGACCACTGCTACTGCCCTGGCCATGTTTTGGAACCTGTGGACAGTAGGGAGGTAGAGCGGTGGAGAGAGAGTGAGAGAGAGTGAAGCCTGGGACGTAAAGTTGCCGATGGCATGCTTCCTGAGCTATTGAGTAGAGTGTTGAGTGTTTGCAGCTTTGCACCTCGACTGTGAAGACGAGGGCGCATTGTGCGTGGCGTTGCTATCGGTAACGCTTTTCTTCGCGGGTGTTATGCATCTATCAGCGCAACAAGACGATTGCTATAAACCTTTTGTGGGACGGGTACTTATACTTTCATAAGGAAGCAAATCGTGCCACCTGCACTGGACCGTTTGAAAAACGTGGTAAACTTTGACATAAACGGTATTAAAATGCATCGTATGAATGAAAGATGAGCGTGAGAGTTCAATGAAGCTGTCGGGGAATAAAGAAAGCTTTTGCACCTATTCAAAAATACTTACAGGTGAATTTGTTTCGTTCACAATGATTTAACTCTCATACATTGAGAGAATTTAGCAAACGAGCTATTAATTTTAAGTAGGTTCGTATGACTTGAACATCACAGAACTGGATTTTCCCAGATACTCCATGCAGAAACACGGCACTTGAACTGACAAAATTGAATGTTTTTTTGTTATCAAACCTGTTGTGTCTATATAATCATGAGTTAGCCCGCCTGTATTGCAAAAAGATGTGCAAACAACAGATCGATATGGTACGTGAAATACTTTAAAAATAGCCTATCGCTCCAAAATTCATTTCAAATCATGCGTTAAATAAGTGAACCAAATGTGAATGTTGCAGCACAATTCCACGTCTCTGTTTTTCTCTCTCACCTTGACAGTGAGTTTGTTCAGATGGCTAATAAAGGCATTAAGAATATTTGCGGTTTTAAAAATAGCCTCCTCAGATACTGTGAAAGGTTTCCCGCTTGTACCCGGGCTGTTTATTCAACTGGCTAGTGAATGGCAAATGCTGAGGAACAAAAATTAGCGAAAAACTAGCTTACGATTGCGTCCGAGTAGTTCCCAGCTCGATGCATCAGGCACGCTAATGGCATGCTGCCGTCCATCGGAACACGTTGTCTAATCAAACTCCTCTCCCCTTCTATCCCGCAGAGCATCTCACCGGCGTCCGGAACCGGCATGTCGCCCTCATATCCGCACAGCGAACCGTCACCTGACTACGCCATGCTAATTGGATCTCGCGTAATACAAAGAACGCCCTCGTCTAGTCCTCCGCTAACGCCAAATACGATCTGCGGATTGATAGCGCCACCACCGCAGCAAGGTATGTAGTGAGATTGGGAGACGCTTCCCGTTTGTTACTTTTCCATCCTCCTAGCACCAAGCTAATGCACATATATATATATATATATATATATATATATATATATATATACATATTCCCGCCGAGAACAGATCCGACACCGCAGACGCTAATGGGTCAAGTGATGGAAGCTTTAAACAGCCAAACAAACATCGACGACATCAACATCAACGTGGAATCGTTTCCCTGTGTGGATGAGGTATGGTTTAAGGGGGGAAAGGGTACAGAGTGCCCATTATACCGGAACACAAACTAACCTATTTTCCTTATATTCGCGCAGGTGCTCAAGCACGAGCTCAGTTTGGAGGGATCGCTAGATTTCTCCAACCTGCCACTGTCGATCCACAACAGCTACGCGGCACCGAACAATTCCAACTCGTCCGACTCGTCGTCCGGGATCAGTGCGATGACCGCACCGACCCAGAACCAGCAAACGGCCGCACATAACCACGGTCAGTACGCGGCCAGAACGAGCGTCACGCCACCATCTTGGGTGCACTAGGGTGCCGTGATATGTGGGACAGGGAAAGGTACCGGCGATGTTGTCATGGGTCCAGTGATTCGAACGCTTTTCCTCAAGGACCAGTGTGCCCAGTGCTGTGAGAGGTAAGCAATACCTTCAGAACCAAATCAGTTTGTTAGGTGTAATCAAATTCTTATAATTTAAAGCTTTCTACACTAAAAATACACACATTCCTATGTTATAAGACGGCTGTGATATACCAGCGAAAAACGGGCATTAGATAAGAACGGTTGCAAGAAATTCGTAGCAAGTTCACGAAGGTCACCATGTTTGAGACACCAGCCTTTTTGGGAAAAGTTTTTTGGTGTGCTGTACTTGTTGGCAAAGGCATGCGTTTCCTTTTCTTGCAGGCTCCCGGATCATACACATTGCCCTGCGGGACACTAAAACTGTCAGAAAGAAGTGGTGAACAAGTTTGCCGCTATGAGTTGTTGCGTCCTCGTATGGAGGCGTCTTTTCCTTCTCCAACTTAGTACAAGAACTTAGCGTGGAGGAAGGCAAAAGTTAAGGCATAATTTGCTGATTGACTTTCTGGCGTCAGGAGAGCAGTTTGTCCAGGGGCAAAAGGGTACGCGTTGCAGGGTGGAAGATTTCGAGACAGTCGAGATTGGGTTTCGTGGCTGCTCCCCGGCATGCCTTCTCTGCTTCCTGGTGCCGTGAAACACATGAAAAAAAGTCCAATTCAATCTCGACGTGGTGTGACGACGGTCCAAGACGGTGTGAAAAGTTGATTGAGCTGTAACTTATGCTACGGCCCCACCATGCTAGGATATTTTTTCTACATCCCCTCTGCGACGTATGCGTTACATCATGAGATGTTTCACGCTTTACATGCTTTAACCTCCGGAATTGTAAATCGTCCATCGTTTGCACTCGACTCCTGTGGCTTTGGACTTCATCACACCCTAATGGCCTGATGTTTGAGGGGTTTTTTTCCCCCTATTAGCTTACAACGGGAGCGTTTTGTACCTTTTGCATCGTACTGTCTTTAATTATGTGCTAGCAGCTAACAACTAAATCTCACCCACCCATCCACTGCCACCCGATCGAATGTCCTTCGGTGGCGCGAGGAAATATTAAGTTGGCGCGTCTCTTGCCAGTCAAGCGTGTGGCCACCGAAGATGAACGATTACCGCAAGCTCTCTGCCACCGGCAGCTTGCTCAGCATACCGTCGAAAACGCTACCGAAAGTCTGCACATTTGCAAGAAGTCGTCCGACGTCAAGTCATCGACGGGCCGGCATCTCATTACTACCACCTACCGCAAACCAACTTTCCTCAGGGTATACCGAAGCGAAAACCCGTGGTAGCTCGAACTTTCTCACCCGCTGTGTTGATTGATCTTTTAAGCGAGCGTGGCGAGCCAAGCCAGGCGAACAAGTGAACTGGAAGGATACGGATTGGCGATTAGTATAAATTATGCAAGAAATTATGTTTCATCAAACTCGGGTAGGCCCTTACATGCCGGAACGAGTGAGCGAAAAGTTCAGAATGCTTATAGTGAGAGGGATGAATGAGGTTCCTCTTCTACTCTGAGACTGTAATAATGGTGGCGCTAGCAAAGCATACGGTTCGTTGAAGTACTGCGTAGAAGATTGTGTGTTCTTCTTTCTCGCCCTGTTAGTGGTGGTGAATGAATTTTCCGAACAGAAGTTGTTTCGCTCCGCCCAACCGAACATGATGTGCATCTATATGCATAATACAAGACTGTAGGCGTGTTGATGAATTAAGGTTTCTTTTTTGCTGTCCGCTTACTTAACTTACAAGTAAACAGCTTGGTTTTCGTGTATAAAAGACAAATTTGAATGATTTCTTTGAATGATTTGAGTTTTAAAACTGATTTATACTATTGCATTTTGGTTTCTTTACGTAAGTTAAATTATTGGCAAGATTTTTACTTAACTATACTTTCACGACTCCTTGTGGCATTGTTTATGGATTCACTTGTATGCTTATTTTTTTCTCTGTTTAACATGATGTATACAGGTCTGAGAATATGCGATAATTGCCTTTCGCATTTTGAAATAATACCTTAAATTTGAGTCAGTGCATCAAAAGTTCCCTTAAAAAATTTAGCTTTTCCATTAATTATTACCTTGCAATATATGACAATTTAAAGTAACGCCATGTCAATCAATCCCTCATTCCTATGATTCTATAAAATTTCTTGCATCTTCTAAAACATTAACTTCAAAATTAACTTAAAACATGTTACCTAGCAATATGTCCCTAGGAATTTTAGATTCGTAAGAAAAGATACTGCTCCGAGAGTAACGCACTTCCCAGAAGCAATGCTTCAACAGTATTTGGTTGGTGTTATGCTCTTGGTCTTATGTCAATCACTGAGATGAAAAGCACCTGGCGCTACTTATCGGTCTGCCCGTGAACCGTGCGTTTGCAAGTAGGAAGCCAATTGAATTTAAAACAAGTACTCTCTACCTCCCTCTCCACCTATCTCTTCAAGCTTCTATTACCGGTGATGGTACTTCCGAGAAGACTTGCAAACGTGAAGAGGAGCACCATTTAAACCTCATTCAATTGCACCAAAGTCACGGCCGACCGATGGAAAATGGTGGGCCCCGAATCCTTACCAAACCGGGTCGCCGCTATTTTTCTGTCTTCCCACTGTTGTGAATAATCTACTTTCTTTCACATCATGTACGATGCTGCCAACTGTTTGTTCAATGGAAAGGGCAAGGGAGCAACATTTTCGGCTCAATTTCTTTTTCGGTTTTTGCAAGGAATCTTATCGGTGCCATCCACCCCCCCCCCCCTTTACCTCCAGAAATTACCCCGCTGGGATTATTCCACCCAACTACACCGGTGCGGATTTCTTTGAAAGGTGAGCCTCACGGGGGCTTTGATTTGTGCGCCTAATGTGGTCGTCTAACATTACACGCATTGGTACATATCATGTAGCAGGAAACACATTAGCGACGTTGCTATTTTTATGCTGCGGAGTACAGAAACCTTGAGCACTGGATAAAAGCCCCAAGTGTTCCATCTTTGGGCGAGATGTGCTAAAGAGATTAATTAAAAAAGACTCAATTACCTCGGCCTCGGAAGAACATATTGCTTCCAGGTGCTTCTGATCCACCCGGGGCGACACACCGAAAGTGCTTTGATATTTTAATTAAACAGTAGAGGGGGAATGCAAAGGTGGAAGGGGAGTAAAGCGTGCACGGAGGGAAAAATATGTATTTTTTTTTATATAGGTTAAAAATGTTTCCTCGTCTGTATATCATGTTTGCATTGGAGTGCTATAAAAATATGCCTTCAGTATAATTAGGTTGTATGTTAATTCCTTTACACACAAAAAATCAACCTTTCACACTAGTTGGTTTCATTTTGCCTCTATCAGAAATGATTATTTTCATGTTTAACGTGTTTTAATGAGGTTACGAAATAAATGCTCTGTGAATCTAAATTTAATATATCAACGCATCATTGCAATTCTCACCCACTAATGCTGGTTCAACTACTACTACTACTACTACTACTACTACTCCTAGCATCTGATGGGAATGAAATGACTTTAAAAATAACAAAATTTATTCATGACGACTCGCCTAGCCCGCTTTCACTTGACACTGCCACCTAGTTGCAGCCAAACCACCATTTTTGCATACGAAAATTAACCCATTTGTTGCAACCCGGCTGTGGGCCAGGTTGGTTGGAAATCCAAATTTCCCCCTATTTGTGTTTTATGTTTTGTACGCTGCTGTTGTTCTGTGCACAAAATGCGACCCTTTCTACATAGTTTTGATGGAATGGTTTTACTGTTTGGGCAGTTGGGGGGGTTTTTTTTTATGCTACTTGTTGCGCGCCATTCGAACCATGGCGCTTTCGGTTCAGATTCTCAATAGGAGATGAGGAAATAAGGGAAGATACACGACATGGCAACAAAATAAGTGTTTGTTTACAGATTGTTGCGATCCGATAACGCTTGTCCAGTGCTTTGCTCGGAATCCTTTTTCAGTATCCATGTTGTGGTGGTGGTGGTTGTTTGTTTTATACCCTTTCTTTTGACATGTTTTTTTTCCTATTGGTTTGTGTATAGTATTTGGTATGGTCAGGTTTTGCTGATGTATTGATGTTTTTGTATATTTGTATAAATATGGAATAAAATTCTTTTATTGCCAAATATACAATATGTATACGAATTCGAATTCTGTTGAAATTACTTTTCCCATGAAACAATAATCATGTAATATTTATTCCAGTTTCGCACTTCAATTGTTTAAATTTATATTTCTTATAATCGTATTAATTCCTGCATATAAAAAAGCCATTTAAATAATTTCAAAGCATTTTACTAGCTCTCTCCTGCTCGAGAAAAATCAAAGACTTCCAAAGTCCTAGTTTTAAGAGTTCGCTTGCTGTTTTCATGTTTCCCTTGTTTCTCGCAGCATACAATTCATCATACCCCCCCTCTCCTCCCTGTTGTGTCGTGTTATCTATTTATCTGTCGTTCATCACCCCTTTCGCAATGGAGTCAAAGGGCTGCTGCTCGATGGCTCAGAAGCCTTTGCCTTGCTCCTTATTTTATCGAGATGACAGCAAGCAGTTGCTAGGAGAACGTACTAAGGATAAGAAAAGCGTACAAAACAAAGTGTGAGAAGAAAGAAACAATCTTCTTTCTCAAAAAATGGTATAAAAAAGGATGTGGAAAAAGGGTGTGGAATGAAGGAGCGGGGAAATACTCCACCGAAATACATGTCGAGTATTCTAGTAAGCATGTCATAATATCTTTTCTTTTCTTTGTGCCTGGAACGCCCGTTCATCTACTACGCCACGAGGTTCGCATTGCTTTGGAAACACTTCGCATGGATTTAGAGATGTATTTTTTTTTATTGCTCACCGATCCCCACACTTGTTCTATTGTGTGCCCAACAGTTAAGCCGATCTGCTTATGTTGGTGGCAAATTTGTGTCAGAAACGATTTGTGCCGTGTGTCGGAAGTGTTGAAAGTGTATTTTCATCTTCTTTTTTTCCCGTGCAAACAGCTCCCAGGGGGTTTTCTTCGAGAAAGGGGAAAAAGACCTACAATACATTTTGTTTTTTTCTCCCCACAATGCTTTGTTTTGTAGTATCAAACAGCTTAAGCTTTGCTCAAATCAATTGAACAGTGTGTCTTGCTGCATGAACTTTGACCCATCAGCGATGGTCAGCAACAGGCATCAAAGCCCGGGGAAAGAATCAGTTGAAAAAGAAGCACCACAAACAGCGGGAAGGGCAGGCACTATCTATCCTTCCCGCGTTTTTATTCATTTTAAATTTGCTCAACGATAAAATCATGCTCGTAAACTTTACAACCCGCTCCGCACGCAGCACCGCACCGTCTCGCCATGTTTGCATGGATGAAGCATAAAATGATCACACAACGAGACATACACCACACAACGACACCGCAGATCAAACCGAAAGTGTCGTACACAAATTGTGCGCCAAACGTTTGCTCTTCTCTCCGTTCCTGTTTTATTTCCTCCCCCCGGGGGGGTAGCAATAAGTCAACCGTTAAGTGGGTACAATAACGAACTTTACCATTACGGAAAAGTAGTAAACCGTACCAGTACCCGCACCCTTAGTAGAAGAGTTTTCATTTTTTGGCAAAAGCATTTCATCACAGCGCAATAGAGCAAATGATGGGCGATGACAAGCACTTAGTCGTTCTACGAGAGGACAATAACTATGCTCGAATGGTTCGAAAAATTTTTCGAAAATGAAATTGGGGATGTGCACGTTTTTATTCCTTGTATTCAAGGTGGTGAAAGTGATCATACGAGATGTAAATGATGGTTGTGGTTTATTGATATGTTTTACAGGACTCGCCATGCATATTATTAAAATGGCATTGCTTTTTGGTGTGGCTGTGTGTGTGTGTGTGTGTGTGTGTATACAGTCCGCTGGAAGCTGTGTTACGTTTATTGCCTTTCACGGTGCTATAATTTTGAATGTTGTAGCATTTATGGGAATATAAATGAGCCTTGCGATATGTTTCATAACATTGTGACAGGTTATATAGTAACGGAAGTGTGCGTCGGAAAAACGAAAAAAACGGAAAAAACTAAATCATTCAAACAAAACGTCTCATGTTTTGTGTATTGTGTTTCCGTGTAATAAAAACCTCTAGTTTTGCTTGTTATCTTTGATCTCTCCTAGCTAATTGTTCCAGAAAAGAGCCTCTTTTCAAAGAGCACAACTCAAATCACATCAGCCGAGCCTCGGGGCATTGAGCTGAGCTTTCCCTAAATGACGAGAATACTCATCGCCAATGTTTCCCAGGAATTTGCGCTGCAAAATGGCTTTTCAAAATGCACATCAAAACGATCAATTCATCTGCCAAATTGGACGTTAAATTAATTTCCTCCTTCACCGATACAACAAGACAACACGACGACGGTGGTGGTGTTGTTGCCCTTGCCCGTTCGTGTAAGTGAAGACGTTTCGGCGCAGGCAATGGAAATAATGGAATAATTTGATTGACATAACGTGAACAATCATCACCGTTCGACCTTACTTTTCAGCATCTTGCGAGGGGCGCACGGGGAAGGTCGTGAGAGTTTTATGAAATTCTTCCACACCAACCACCCCAGAACGCGCACGGCAATTTGTATGCAAAATGTCAAGTTACTGCTGCACACAGCTAATAAACTCAACCTCGGCAAAAGGCAAAGAAAAAGGAAACCTAAGCACAAGTGGTCGTTTCCCAACCACGAACACAGTTTGTCACATTTCGCCTTCCCTCTTCCGTTTTCCTGGACCACATAATGCCTGAGGAAATGCGCGTTGTCCGTGATAAGACGGGTCCAAAAATAATTAAATCACCACAAGGACAATCTGTCACCGGTAAGCGGGCAGCATTTATCACATTTATCAAATTAGTCTAAAAACTTAATGCTCGTTACGCAGCTGGAGGAACGAGTGGCCGTGGGCTTTAGAAGGCTCCAAGTTGCAAGGATTTTTTTTTAAGTATGAAGAAGTTTCCTTTTCTTTTTGTTGGTTTGTAAACTCTTGATTGAAGATGGGAAGGAAAATTCGCCACTTTGATCGACAGTGTGCCATGCCGATGGGAAATTCTTCTCACCCGGACTCGCTGGACGAGTTCTAATAGCGCAAAGCGAGGGCGAGAAAAAGATGACGACCTGATGATAACGAAGTCAATAAAAAGTCAAATTGTGAGGAAGTTGAAGCAAGTGATTTAAGGCCCCGTCCGGCGACCATCCTCTCCCACATGGCACGAGGAAAAGTTTAAATCACTTTTTATTCAATAAAAACGTTGCTGACGTACACAAATGTTGGTCACGATCGGTGCTGAAGCAGATAAGCAAGTAAAACGACACAATGCTCGCTGATGTTATGATTTAGAATATCCCTCTCTCGTTTTTTTTTCCGAGATTGGTTTTTATTTTCCAATCATATCACGCCCCATCGCGCCAAACGATAGAGTTAAAATCGGTGGCTGGCGCCTGTGCCAGCTACTGGCGATGGGCTTTCCGACAAAGGCAGACACATTCTTTTCCGGTTGACATATTCTGCTCATAAGCATAATGGAGTTTTCGGGAGGGGTAGTAGTGTGGCTAGTGAAACTAGGAGCGAGTTTTAGGCCCCGACCATAGGAGTGTAGTAAAGTTTTATGTGAAAACGAGAAATAGCTAACAACTCGTTCTGGTAGAATGAATGGAAGTTTTTGATGGTCCTTCTTTTTCAGCAACAGTTTTACTGGATGTGTGTTGTGGATGGGTTTGATGGCGCTGCTCCTGTTGCATTGAGATAAAATGGTAACGTCAGCCATTTTTACCAAACAAGGATTAATCATTATTACTTTTTTTTTTATTCCGACTACGGTCAGACTAGGAAGTATTGCTTTGTTTAGCTGTTATTCGAATATGAAAACGTAACATTCAAAACTCTTAGAAAATTATTTTAATTTAAGACTTACTAAAAAGTATTTTTCATGGCAGCTTTAATTTATTTCTCTGTCCCCCTTTTCCTCTTTTATTGATCCGTGGCACTTCCATTATTTCCCAATCAGCTACATTTGTAATTGAAAATGTACATCAATTGTTCGATTATTATAGGCACTCCCCGCCTGAAATGGGAACATTATTGTAATCTCAGATTTCAGCGATAAACCCTTACCATTCCAACTCGACCAAACGATGCGGCACTTTATTGGTGTCCTGTAGAGGCCGCGGGCCGCTAATAGAGAGAAACCTACAAACTGTTCACCATTAACTTGTTGCTTTTTCGGTGTATCCTTACCAACAACGATAGAAATTCTAGGTTTCAGTAAAAAAAAAACCACCAACCTATGAAACTCGAACAAAAATTCAAAATGATTCATTGAATTGCTAGTCCTACCCAATTACCAACAACGCAACAATTTGTTGCCACAGTACACAGTTAGTCCCCCGCTTAAGCCCCGAAATGCTCCGGATACCGGTTAAATGCGACATGAAAAGAAAACGATATTCGAGTGATTTTCACATCCTTGTGCAGAAACCGAAGATATGGGTGCCAAACACAGAACGGTGAAAGTGTGATGATATAAATTATGCTTTTCAACTTCACTTCACTTCATTTCCTAAGGCGCATTCGTTGTTCGAATGGTTTTTGCTTTTCTGGGGGGGTTTTTTTTTTTTGTTGTTGCTCACCATCCCTGAACAAACTGTACACGTTGGCGTCGAAAGCATTTTCCGAAAGTCCAATGGTAGTGGTAGGGTGTAGTATTATGGGTGTATGCTGCAAGAAGTGGCTGCTGCTGAACATTGGTTAAGTATGTCTGCTTCCTTGTTGCCACTTTGGAAAAAGGAGCGTACCGATGAATAGTTTCATTGCTGTGGTTTCAGGAATTAGGGAGGAAAATCGAACAGTGTACAAATCTTAATTTTTAATAACAATCTTTGACTATTGTGAATTTCCTATTGAACCCGTAGCGACACGCGCCACCTTTTTTGGTATAAAAAATGAAACTAAATAAAAAAACTTTTTATTCAAACAAAAAGTCTTAAGATTGGGCAACTTTTGGTACAACCGACAGTAACAGTAGCAACCAACTGCTCACATCCGTCCCTGCTTCTCCATTTTCCGGATCACCTACCAACGGATTTGTCTCACAAGAGATAAGCCACTCAATGACGCCACGCCACGAGGACGGACAATGAAATCGATGCTCTTGTTGCCTCCTGCTCAATGGCCAATTTGCCCTTCCCTTTGCCACCTTCCTCTGGCACCCAACACGCTTTGCAGAAGGCGTACAGCGTGTCGTCCTCTTTTGCGGTCGTCCTTCAGAGAAAGGAATGTCTTTATACCACCAAAAAGAAAAAGCGTTCCGCCCGTCCGTCCCACTCGGTGGGGAAAGCAAGCAATTGGCGGTAATTTGCTTCATCGAACGGTACAAGAAGATCGTCCTTCCCCGGGACGCACGTTCGGACAGTGAACAGGATAAACCAAAACCGGATGAATGGACCCCGACATCCACAGAGCGATGGACGGGTTGGACTTCCCGAGCAGACGGTCGTTCTCGTTCGTGGTGCCACGTACAACTTCAAGTACTGTGTGTTTCCGAATGAATGGTGACCGGGGGTGGGTGGGAAGGGGCCGGTCGTACAAGAATCAATTGGATCTAATATAAATGTTTGCAGTTAGCAGGATGCCTCCGGTTCATGCTTCGAGAGCACAAATCGCCCGGAAATCAGATGGTCAATGCTGGCCCCTCTTCGGGTGCTGCTGGCTGGCGTGAACTGGGCGGTGGCGTCGGCGGCGGAAGGATAAATAATTGTATACGTTTCCTATTGTATCAATTTGTGGGGCGTTGGCATTCCCTGCTTTCGTTGGCCCTCCGCCCCCTGGGAGTCGTTTCACTTTCATCGCTTTTCTACTGGTTTTTGTTTTCTCTTGCACTGTGTGTGTACGTCGTCCTCGTCATCGTCCTGTTGGTAGTAAGGCGCGAGCTTCTGTCGGACGTCAGCAATCGAAATGACGGTCATTTGTACATTTGCACCGTCGCACACAGGGCCACTTGAAGGGAGGTGGTTTGGTGCTCGTCATACTTTCCGGCGATACTTCCGAGCGTGCGTTTGTCCTGCCGACACTTTATGGATGGGACCGATTAGCGTAATGAAGAGGCCAACTTTCCTCGGGATGAAACCTTTTTTTTTGTTTGTTGGGGAAATGGTGTGGCTTAAGGACACCTATAAAATCAAACGGGAGATGCATAAGCATAATGGGATAGACTATCCTCCCTTTTTTTCGGGGTTTTTTGTTGTATCGTTCATGAATGCGGGCTAATGATGTGTGCTGCTGCCTGGGATGGGTAAAATTTGGATTAGTGGTATTAAGGTAGAGGTGCAATTCGGAGTAATTATTGGAGGTGACACCTTTTGCAACAAACCGATTCCACTTCATATTGGCACTTTTTGAAATCCTTTTATGAAAAATTAAGAATAGATTTATTTTTCATTATTTTCTTATAGTTTTTTAGAATAATTATTGTTTAATGAATGGTAACTTATCTTGATGCTGAACCTCAATCGAACCATAAGGCGTAAGTTATAAATAAGTTACTCTTATAAGCAACAAATTAGTTCTCAATAAGAAACTCTGTTTTGACGAAAATATAACTTCAACCGGTAAAAACTCCAAAAGCGACTGTCCACGCTTTAACAATTCCGTTTAATCAGTACATCGAATGAAAAAACCGAAAACCATCCTAATCTCATGAACCGATCCGAACTTCTTTTCGCCGCGCTTTTTCATCTAGTTTTTATTTTATAAAAAAAAAACCCCTTTTGTGATAACATTGCTGAATGAGTAAAAGCAATCACGTTTCCATACCATCCCTCGAACAGTCTTATCAAATTAAATCTTCATGAACGATTGAGCGAAACCCGATAGGGTTTGTACAGCATAATAAAGTTCAAATTTTCCCAAAACGATATTATCACGCATTCATTAACCGCAGCGTCTTTTATTTTTTCGCCGTTCTTCTCAACAATCCGTGGGTGTGTAGCACAAGGAGCGATGAATTGCGTAAAGCAAGAAAGCAAAACAAAAACGCATCAAAATCAAACCCGTGTCAAGTCACACACTAACACGGCATCAAGTGGGTTTCTTAAGAGAACACAAAAAAAACGCGTAAAGGAGCATCGAAAGGGGGAAAACTTTTTCTTTCTGATGCGTGAAAGGAAAAAGTCACGGGAGAAAAGTGGGAAAAACATAGCTCCACACCGATGCGACCGTTGTGGTGAAAGGTGAATGAATATTTAATCATTCCATAATCGAAACTTGGAATGTCACCTCGATCATGACATGCTAAGCTTGTTCAGCCGCACGATGGCAATCACGATTTCTGCTGCCACGACAAGGGAGAGCAAAAAAAAAAAACAAGAAGCGAAACAAAAATGACAAAACATCAAATTTGGGAAGACATTTGGCAAACTTCTTAAATGGCTCGGGTTGTTCATTATGTTGCAGAGATTGCTACCGTTCTTACCTTCAAAACCCCCATCGGAAGCCTCCATTTTCCGCAACGTTGTCGTACCTGTCAGATTTCACATCTTTAAACGTGACGCTGATAGGGATCGACGGCGTGACATAGATAGGATGGCTATCCTGTTCGAAATATGGGTGATGAATATTTGACGAAACTTCGTTCATCATCATCATCATCA
>KB679658.1:0-17310 GCA_000349165.1 Anopheles christyi | reverse complement strand
AACCTTACTTTCCAAAATACCCCAGGCACAATAATCCAACGGATTGGCATCTGGTGATTTTGGTGGACATTGTGCAGTGGAAATGAAGCGAAGAACCTCATTTCGTAAACATTCTTGGGTGGCGCGTGCTGAGTGCGATGGTGCTGAGTCCTGTTGGAAAGTCCAAAGTCTGCGGCCAAAATGTGTGCGTGCCCAGGGCTTCAGAGTTCGCTCCAAAATATTTTCATTTATTTTGATCCCACTGTCGATGAATACGAGCGGTGAGCGACCATCAGCGTTTATGGCTGCCCACGCCATCACCAAGGCCGGCTTTTTTTCTGGTTCTGGTTGGCCAACCGAAGTTGAAAATGTTCAGCTGACCTCTCTGGCAAGTAAACATGATCGTTTTGTTTGTTCACAAACTGCTGGATAACAAATGCTTTCTCATCAAAGAAAACCAAATTCGGAAATTCACCACATTCGGCCAAGCGAAGCAACTCTTTGGCTCTTGTGAGTCTAACTTTTTTTTTTTGTGCATCAGTAAGATCTTGCACTTTTTGGAACTTCAAAGGCTTTAGTCCAAGTTCATTTTTTCAATATTTGCCGAATGGCATATTGCGATATGTTAAGCTCACGAGCCATTTGTCGGTCGCTGCGACGCGGATTTCGTTCAAGCCGCTTCTTCACTTTTCGAACCATATCTCGCGATGTTGCTATTTTTTACGCTGCATATAAAGTTCAACGCTGGGAGTGAAGCTTTATTTTGCTCATCGGTAAAACGAAATTCGAGGAATTAAACTATATCAATTGAATTTGTCGCTTCTGATTAAGAATTCTCTCACAACCCAAATCGATAAGATAAGATCACAGGCGGCTACGTATTCGCAATGCAAACTAAAAAAAAACAGTTGAAAATTTTGATATCTTAACATGCGCCTCACTTAATCCAAAGTTCGTTCCCATCAAAACAATAATCCAAATATTGTTGAAAACAAAAAATGTGTGAGCAATGAGAGTAAGTCTGAATAAGTTCCATAAGTGTGGTCCAAACATAGGCCACGGTTCTATTTCTTTTTGAAATTTCGAAAATTCTTAGAGTTTTTACAAATTATGTGTTTCCTGAATATTCTCAAGAATTTCGTAATGGCTCGAATGTCTTTTAAAATTATCATAAATCTTTTGGTCATCTTTTGGTAGTTTAGTAGGTAAATATTGTTGAAAACGCTTAATGCAAAAAGCGAAAATATCCGCTGTCTTAAAACACACTGAGAAACCCTGCAAAAATTTGATAAAATAGTTTATGTATGATACTCACTAGCTGCTGATATGAAGGCATGGTGTAAACGATATGTCATTAGTGGTTCATTTAAATTTCGAAGATATTGTTTTAAAGCACTCGCTATTGTTTTGCTTTCCAAAATATCACCGTGTCCCCCAACTTGTTCGTCTTCAAAAAAGCTTAGACGCTCTTTTTCAGTCTTTTTTCGATCTAGTCCCATTTGCAGTAATTTATTTATTTTTGTACTGACACCTCCGATGCGATATAAACCCTAAAATATACGGAACAAGATAATAATTGATATCAATTTGTGTAAAACATATCTTTTTGCAATTACCTCTTCCTCAAGTCCTCGTTGTTCTAGTACTTCGATGCATTTTTTAACAAATGCGAATCCTGCCTCGTCCATTTTACTATCTTCGCTACATTTTGTTGATAACGTTAAGTTGGCCTGTTCGTTAGAGTTAATTTTTTTTTTAATTTCATTTTAATAATTTAAACGATTTACTGTTTACATACCGACTCTTTTCCGTCCATAGCATCTATCCATGCTTTAATGTCATCTTCGCTTAACGCTTGAAATGTATATGTGATTGTATTCCTTTCGTTAAAAATAACATCGAAACAATAACGTTTTTCAAATTCTGTTAATTTTTTTGTGCAAGAAGCGAGGGTGAGTGTTTCTGGAATGGTTTGTTGCTACATCAACCATAAAAACATAAAACATATTATAAGTTTGTCCCAAATTTGAAAACTGTTATGTCTTGTAGTATTTTACTTACTGCGCGTCCGGACATTTGGTTGTACTGTAACATGGAAAATTCTTTTGTCTGTTTTTTGTATGTACAGTAAAATTTCGACCATGTAACAACAGTAAATTCTATGAAGAATAAGAAGAAATGAAAACAATACATCAGCCGCTCTAAACATTGAAATTATATAGTAATATAACACGTGTAACTTACTTTTTTCCATTAAATAGAGATACCCTTGCTTTGTGTATTCACTGTCAGGTTTCAATTTGCTGTCCATATATTTGTTTTTCAATTCTTGAGCTTTTTGTCGAGTTTCATCAAAATTTTCACGAGTCTAGAATTTAAACCAAAACATAATTTAATTTACAAAAATCGATTAGTGATTTTTATAAAACCCACCTTCTGAACCTTAAGTTGGAGATCAGATAAATATTCCTTGGCATCTTCAGCAACTTCATGCCCAAGGTGATAAAAAACAAGCCAATCTGATATGAATCCTGAAAAAATATACAACATTTGATATTTGACCATAGTGTAATCACAAATAATTTTACTCACGAAGTATGATTTCCACGAATTCAAACTTTATTCGTTCCTGAACTTCCTGTATGCTCAAAACGTAGCTTAATGATTCTCTTAAGTATTCTCTTTCCAGCATCCCTAACGAAGCATCAGCCTAAAATATAGAAAATAAGCATATAAAATAGCATTTATTATCCGGTTTCGGGAGTTGTTGAGGATTGGTTGACGATTAATCTAACTCCACAGATAGGTGATATACCGTATTTTGCTAGTAAAACAAAACTTCACAACCTTTTCCAAAACCACAAATATTTATGTAATCACCACACCTCCGCAACGTATTGCGCTTTCCTGTTCTTACAAGTGTAAGATACAGCAAACGCACGATTGTATGTAAAATGTTTGCAAACTATATCATCTACTCATGAAACGACGATGCGATTGATTGTAATGTCCTTAAAACTGTTCTCTGTATCATTTACCGCGTAAATCTATTGTTAAATTGTACTAGTGTTGTTTAATATTTCGTAAAACAAACCGCTATGTAAATATTATGTACAATGTACAAAAGGTACATCTGCCGTTTACGTTTCCACCCCAACCTGCAGCTATGCAACACGAGGTTGTCTTATGAAGGATACTGCGCCGTACCTAGTTAATAAAAATGGATCAACCGAATCAAGTCAAAAAGAACACAACAATTAAGATGTGGGGAAAATAATTTGGGCTTAGTTAAAGAAAGGGTAGGATCAGAAAAATCAACAGCCATCTGCAGTAAGTTTCAACTAGGATACTCCATCGCTTATTTGAATTTAATTATTGTGTGCGTAAATCTTGCCAGTATTTTTGTTATCAACGCGAACAGTCGATACCAGCTTGCTCGTACATATTCAGCACCTATGGCTATGGCCTAGGACTATGCTAAAAATCTGAAAAGCTGAAGCTCACCAAAAGTCACTAAAAGTAACCCACCATTCCTGACAATGTCGACAATTTCACAAAACCACCTTTCAAACAAGACGGACTATTGCACTACAGTCTGCTACGCAATTCTCGACTTACGCGGATTCGGAGATGTTGCGAATTTAAAAAATAGGGAAAGGATATAAGTAAGTAACCAGATTAAAGTGACTAGGCAGAGGTGACTAGGTAAAAGTAAGTAGTAACTATTAACTAGGTAAAAATAACTCATCATGCAGTTAAAAAAGGGGACTAGTAACTAGTGTAACAATAGCATAATTGGTGAGATAAATAAGTATTAATGATAGGATGATATAGATATTGGTGAGGATAGTTATAGGATTTGGAACATAAGTCTAGTTGTAAGTGATAAGGTTAATAAAGTTAGTCGCAGTTAGCACTCCAAAAATATCTTTACAATAGTTACTGTGGATTTTTTTAAACTAGTTACTTTCTTCGACAAATGTAACTAGTTTTTTTATCACTTTTATATTGGATTGTATGCGCATATTTGTTAATTTTTATTGAAAGACAAAGTTTAAAAGTGATTTTTTATAAAAATGAAGTTTTGTTTTTTTTTCAAAAACTCGTATAGGGTAAAATACCCAGTTATGGCTATATTATGTCATCACAATGCAGTTTTTGAAGCAGGAGTATTTAATGTTTAGCTTAGTTTTTTAAGCTCAGCGGTTTCTTAAAGCCTAGAATGTGTAGGCATTTTTATATATTTTTAATATATTTTTTTTTAAATTAACGTTAAAAGAAATAGTTAAAAAATTATATTTACTTTTGCGTCTCAATGTACCCATTATGGACACAGTGTGCCTGGCACTTCGACATAGGTGTACCTATTATGGCTATATACTGCAAATTATGCATTTAGCGACAAATTTGAATTTTTTTTTTATACTTTTTACACAAAAGTAATTTAAATTAACACATTAATAAACCCTTACCTTATGTTGAGCTTTTTAAAATATATTTGAGTTGATTTTTTCAATTTTATAAATATCTCGGATATACACAGATCTATTTCTTCGTCTTGACGAGCTTGCGAGCTATATGATCAAGCTAATCTTAACAGATATCATAAATCACGCATCACGTGGCGGAATAGGGAAGTGTATCGGGGAAAAAGAGGTTTTGGCGCTAGTGTATTGGTACCGAATCTCGTTCTGACGAATCTTCGTGCAGGCTCCGCTAAACTTACAGCATCGGATCTGAAGGTAAGCGGACTAAACGGCCACAGGGGCATCGGAAACTTAGGAGGACTCCTACTGCCTCGTGAGACTATTGCACTACCCCCTCTGACCGTTCGAGTGCTTATTTACCGTATTTATTAATTAGCTATGGTTTCCTTTAAGGGCCTCGACTAGCATTGATCAGCAACCCTTTAAATTTTCTAGCAACGTTCTGTATTTTGTTCGGATCGTTTTGTAGGATCTGTTTGAAGGTTTGTGGAATTCCATACAGAATATCCATGAAAAAGAAAATATCCAATACATCCCAGCTGTGCAAAATCGACATACTTTTCTCTCTGGCACATGTGATTTTCAATGTGCGAAGCGAGGCAGCGTGCAGCTTATATGCCCAACTAACAGATAGCAGCTGAGACTGAAAATGTAAACAAAGCTTGTGGCGATAATTGGAACCCCGCACATGTTTTTTTTTCCTATTATGGACATACGGATAAAAGGCACTTCCTCGACGAAATATTAGTATATTTATTATTATTATCATTATTATGATTATAATTATTATTATTATTATTTAATTATTGTTTGCCACGAGGGCTATACAACAACGTCAATACAATTTTAAAGCTTAAAAATAAAACATTTAAGGATAACGGTGTTTAGGATTGTGATTAACATGTCACTAACAGAATTGAAATCGGATAGCGCGCGAATCGAGGGATCTAGGGATTAAATGAGAAATTCTAAAATATACTGTAGTTTGCCTTAAAACGTAGAAACATCAGCAAAAACTACGATTAAAGGCTTACAAATCGCTAATGTTTGAGTGTGCTGCTGTTAGCAAAACGTTAAGAATTGGTAGGTTTTTTGGAGACATATTTTAATATGTAATATCAAATAATATATTCTACTTCTTGCTTGGCGTAAACGACCTACGAGGTCATGCCGGCCTTATACAGGCTTTCTAGACTTATTTTTACCTTTTTTTTATATTACAATATTTCAATATTGTTCAATATTTCATAAATGAAAGTGATCAGCTACGAACTAATGATGGGCGATTGTTTGAATTAGTTTATATTAGATTCAAAAAATACTTCCGACCCCGGAGATAAGGAATTAGTAGTTTTAGAGTGAAAAGAAGGGCTCTTATAGCCATAATTGGATCACCTTCCCTAATTTTGTACATTTTGTATTAAGCATTATAGTTCTCATTTCTCATAACGGTGTTTTTATCCTCCGCTTGAGCAAATCATACCTCTTAGGCATTGGTCTAATGGTGTAGCGGGCAACATTGTTGCTGACAAAATGTATGTATTAGGATTTGGAAAACGTATGGATCTTTTTCACACAGCCGTACGACGCAGCGTCAAAACAGATTTTTTTTATATCGACGCACGACGCTGGGTCGGAACAAGCAAGGTGGTTATATTATACCCACTTTGGGAACAAGTACCGTCTTCTCAGATAGAGGTTGAATCTAAGAAAATGTAGAGCGCAACATTTTAAATAGCCATTTGACGTTTAGATCGAAAACTGTTTACAAACAAAACAGCAAAAACAAAACCCAAACAAACTGTGCATAGAGATTATCTGGTCTTACTCCATTTTAAGAAAGAGTTATAGCATAAAAAGTTTTACAAAGATTGCAAATAAAGTGGGCGATTGTTGTTTTTTTAAGTAATGTGTGTTATGAGGCACACCTCAGACCGGCGAGGAGGTATTGAGGAAGGATAACGTGTCAAAAGAACCAACAATTCGTAAGAGAAACAATGTTTACCAAAGGAACCAAAACTGTTAGTAAACAATGGTCGATCCAACTGTCAATCCCACGATTTCGAAACGCTTGTACAGATCTTTGAACAAATTGTACTGATTTGACACATCCACTACGCATTGTGAAATAAATTGCCTTTTTTTTAACACAAAATTTTTATTTTAGGCAATACGTTGTATTTTTAATATTTGATATTAATATTTAATGAATATTTATCGAGAATTCGAGAAGCATGTGACGAATGTTTTAACGGTTGCGGTGAAAAATGTAAAAAAATCTGTCTAATTGTCAAGATAAACATGAAAAAACAGAATATCCTGCTCCACACGATACGAGTGCTGCTTGAATTTTGCTGTCAAACACACTTTTTCCCCTAACTAGGGGAAGTCGAGCAGGGTTCGGCGAATCTTTTTCGAGCTATTTTAATATCCATCGGCGATGGACAACACGTACCTTTGCTTGCAATCTTTTATACGCGTTTAAACATGATTTTTTGATTGTTTCTTTGGTTATATTGAAAAAAGGTTGTTATTTTGTTGCGGTTGTAGCAAAGAAGCCGTTTGTTGCGAATTAATTTGTAAAATTAACATTTTTGCCAGAGACTAAGGCATTGGTCTAACGATGTTGCGGGCAACATTGTTGCTGACTAAATGAATAGATTTGACAACTAGCGCAACTTTCTTGCTTGTCAAATTCAATACATTTTGATTTTCATCGTGTTGCCCGCAACAACATTAGACCATTGACTAAGATTCGTGTCGTGTGGATGCAAAAAGTTTGGAGAATCTTTTTCACACAGCCGTCTGTGGTAGTTGCGGTAAAGTTCGTCATCAAACATTCGTATCGTGTGCAGGGACCTAATGAAACTTATAAACATTGTTGAATTTAATTGTCAGTTTTTTTCCCACGGCCTCCTGTCATTTTTCTCTATACGCTCGACTTGTACTCTTTCATAGACCTTTGTAAGAAACTGGTTGATGTAGTGATGTGTTTTTATAGTGTGGCAATGTGCTAAATGTGGTATGTTTGTTTCTATTTTGCAGGCAACCTTCCAACCTGGAACATGAACTGTTCTACAGGAGAGAGTGTGGTGGAGCACAGCAGCTCTGGCACAGCGATCTACCGTTCGTCGACCATTTTGGTGTGCCAGAACACCGGGTCGGTGGACACTATGAGACCTGGCTAGTAAACCGTGCTGTACCTATTCTTGAACCTATACACTTATGTTATAAAGGACTTAGCCTCACATTCAATCACCATATTCATATTGTGGTTTGTAGAGCCCCTAAGACATTAGGTCTCCTTAAAAGAATTGCAGCCGATTTCTCAGATCCCTTGTGCCTGAAGACTCTATTATGCTCACTGGTCAGATCTATTTTAGAATACTGCTCCATAATCTGGTCTCCTACTGCACGGACCAACGTTGACCGTAAGTTCGCTGCGAATAAAATCATAGGCGACTCGTCGCACCCAGCGCCCCATTATGAGAACAGGTGTCAGTTGTTTGGCCTTGAGCTTTTAGAAGATCGTCGCTCTAAATCCCTCCTTTCTTCTATCCCATTTTATGTTCCATACCGTGTCCTTCGTAACAGTCTTCCGCTGTTAATTCCGTCTCGTTGGCCGTAGAGATCCACTTAATTGTGCACTAAATCATTTTAATTCTGTATCTCATTTGTTCGATTATAGCCTTTCCTTATCCTCTTTCCGTGTGCTCATTAGTTCCCCACCATAATATTCCATAAAGCTTCCTTAATAGGCTCCTGCACACGATAAGAATGTTTGATGACGAAACTTACGCAAACCATCACAGACGGCTGTGAGAAAAAGATTCGCAAATCTTTTTTCATCCACAAAATACGAATCATATTTTCGTACAAAAATGTTTATTTTACAACATAATTCGCAACAAACGGCTTCTTTGCCAATCTTAACCACAAAATAAAACGTTTGTCCAATTTAACCAAGGAAGCAGGCTAAAGCTGGAACCACACGATGCAGACAAGTATGTGCAGACAATTGACAACTCGAAAATTCATTTGTTCTCGACTTGTCAGCCCGTCGCCGCTTACTTGTCTGCATCGTGTGGTTTCAGCTTACGGTACGTTTAGATGACACGAATCTTTGATGGCAAATCTTGCTCATTCCATTACACAAAACTGTCAAAAAATAATCGCGATCCTTTTTTGCGTTCATACGACACGAGTCTTAAACGCGGATAAAAATATTGATTTTACAAAATAATTCGCAACAAACGGCTTCTTGGAAGATCAAAACCACAAAGGGATATAGCTATTAAGTTAATGGGAAATAACTTAATAATAGGGAATACAATACTGTAATGGTTGAAGTGTTAAAAACAAATAAATGAATGAGTGCATACGTGTTTTTACATTTTAGGTACATGAACGAAGAGCGACCATGCAGCAACTTTTCCGTCAAACCGGTGTGCACACCTGTGTTGGCACTTCCTTATCCTTAAGTTAATAAATAGGATAAGTTGTAAATTAAGATGGAAAGAGATCTTAAATCTTGCGGAAACTCGGAAAAGAATAATATCCGGAATCTTTTAACTGCCCTCATACAAGTCACTTTTTTCATACATGGGTTTGCAAACTGTGTTCAAGTTGCTAACATGATTAATAAAAATCTAACTTGAATGACACATACTCCTACACATGTTTGAATTTGTTTGATAACCATCCACTTTCATGACAGGCGATTGGCCTCACCAGAAACGGAACAGAACCAAATACACCAGCAACGCACATATAACTGTTCAAAACTGGAATTTTATCAGCTCTATATCTACGGCAAGGTCATAGGTAAACTTAATAATAAATACAATACGAATACCAATACAGTGTAAAATGTACCGCAACAAGCACCGAGGAGCGAGTAGGAGAAAAATAAATCGTTCTTTTCAAATCCGGTGATTTTTTTAAGATTTCCCGCTTTTTTTGGGTCAAAACTGCACTGACGGAAGGTTTGGGTCGTCATATTCGACTTACAATTGACGACATATCTGTATGAACAAAATCTGTTTTTGACGGTTCTGCGACGACGAAATCCGCTATAATTTGCACGGACGGGAAAGCACCAGGGCAGCAAGAGAAAAGATGTTTTTTTTCAAATCGCTGTTGTTTTACTAGAACGAGATACCCACATATAGCGGTCCTGCATTTTGGCTCGAAACCACCATGACCCTAAATTTGGACCGTCATTTTCGACTTACAATTGACGAAATATCGCTATAATTTGTACGGCCGGATTTTTAATCTTGCCATAATGTGCTATAAAGTTTGTCAAACAAATTTCCGGCAAACAAATGATTTTGTTGACAAATGGGGGTTTTGTAAAGCTAATGTTTATATTGTACTCTGCACGGCAAAAACTAACTTACCTCGATAACTGCTGGAGAAGATTTTTTTGACGACATGTTGAGGAACCTTTCTTGAGCCTGACAAAATTTAGCAGTCTTTTTGTCATATTTTTTTTTGTTCTCCTTTACACCTCCAATGTGTAGTTTCCTAAATTCTTCCAATGGTAACAATATCTGCTCGTGAGCGCGATCCAGCTGTATATATAAATATATCAAAAATAAAAAAGTATAATGTTAATAAATAATGAAGCAAAGTAAGTTTAAAACCTAAATAATATAAAATATCTTATAATATATTTAAATATTTAAGGGAGCTTACAAAACATGAGCTCTACAAATTATTAGGACTAATACTAAATTCGTGCGGTTTTAGGACAAGCATTGAAAAAAATGTATTTCACTTTGGTCGAACCTGGCAGCACTGTCAATTTGAAGGGCCATCATCTTCAGGCTTTTTTCCAATAGCTGTCATTTGATTGAAATGTTAACAAAATAGTTTCGATGTGCTTCTAGAATGGGCACTTGTCACCAAATTAAGTGTTTTTTTTTTGCGGGAAGCCGTTTAGTCTTATGCGTAAAGCTGCTCGATCGACAAAACCGAAAGGGTTTTGGCACCGCATAGTGACTGGCGATGCAAAATGGGTTCACTACGATAACCAAAAACATTGTGCAACGTATGGCTACCGTGGCCATGGCTCATCATCGACATTCAGGCCATAGGGCGAAGGTGATGTTGTGCATTTGGTGGTTGATCAGCTTGGTGTGGAGTATTATGATATGCTGCATCCGAACGAAACAATTACAATAGAGGTCTATAGACGATAGTTGATGCGTTTAAGCCGAGAATTGCGAGAAAAACGACCGAAATACGCCGATACAAGCTATAAAGTGATTTTATTGCATGACAATGATCGGCCACATGTGACGGCACCGTTTAAAACGAATTTACAAACGCTGAAATGGTTTGTCCCACCTTACCCGCAGTACAACCCATGCATTCTTCGGATGAACATCTATTCCGATCAATGCAACAAGACTTGGCTGAGCAGCACTTCTCCAGATACGAAGATGTTAAAAAATCGATGGATGATTGGATAGTGTTCAAAGAGCCTTTATTTTTTCCGTTGGATCCGTTGGAAATGGAATAGTTTATTTTTACCACGGACGTCAAGTCCTTGCTAAGGGACAACTCGGATGGAGTATTGAACTACGTACGGCCTTATGTAATTGGATCCGGTGCGTCTATTTATTACATCTTCATATATACAGTGCGTTTGCCCGTTCAGTGTATGCTAATCAAAATAATAGTTAGATAAAAGATTAAAACTTTATAACATTCCTTTCACATTTCACACATTCAATGCTAAAATTGGTCATTTTTGTAAGTATGACATAAAGTTAATCCAAAATTTAAACAGAATCTGTTTTTCCTTGAGCGAAAAGTTCGAGGACACCCAATCCGGGATAAAAACCAGCTGAAAGAGGTTCTAATCTATGAATCGGAGAAAAAAATCAGACACAACTCAAAAACTCTTAAATTTTTCGATTTCTAGTATCCGAAAAGAAACAATGACCAAACAGTAAGAAACGTTTACGCAAAGAACAGAGAACGGTATTTTAGGTGAAACATTCAGCAAAAGTCTGCCAGATAGAAAACCAAACGTAGCATTGCGCATCAAATATGGGACGGACGTTTGTAGAAGTATCCACCCCGGCGCTAATCACACCAATCATGTATGTACTGAAGTTAAAGGAAAGATCGTCAAATACAAACTAGGAGCAGTGCAAACCAAATCAGAAAGAAAAACGTAGGCATGAAAAAGGATCGACCAACCAAATAAACTTGAAATAAGCCGTAGTAGACGGAACGAAGTCGCTGAAGTAAAAAAAAAAAGATATATATAACTGTTTACTCACGTTCTTCACCCGTTTCCGTTCATTGGAAAATAAATTGATTATATTTTCGCTACAAATGTTGTTTCCATCACCGAAATGTTTTCTGATAAATAAATTATGCAGTGAACTAGCTTTCAACCACAGCTACCAGAAGGCGATAATGTCGATCAAAAGTACAGTAGCGACAACGCCCGTCTACACCTACTTTAACGTTTACACAGAGCAGCAATACAGATCAAACAATTAACTACTAATAATTCAATGGGCAATTTAATACTCACCATATTATCGCGTTCTTCTTCTATCGCCGATATAAGTTTACCGAATTGTTTCAAACTATCAGCTATTACTTGTTCGTCATCAGTTTGTGTAGAACCAATACATTCAAAATTGAATTCCTTTAAACTTTTGGATAAAGTTCGTTGCGCACGCGAAAGATCTAAAAATAAAAAGAAAGCCAATTGTACCTAGATATATCAAATGTTATGTAAGTATAACCTGTGTGCGTTCTAATACGTATAGAGTAAATTCACCAGTTTCGCTAATGTACATAATACACGGTGGCCACTCCAATTTCGGCTTGAAATTCCCGGTTGTTTCGCGGTTGTTTCCGGATTTTTTTTTTTTGTTTTTTCCCGGTTCACTACACTGCTTTTATCGATGGAAAACCAACTTGCGCGATACTTCAGAGCCAAAGTATTACATCATACAACATATCTCGTATTGGTTTTAATATAATTATAGCATTGAAGCATATGCATGCAGGTAATATATATAACATTACTGAAACCGTCATATCTAAGACAAAATGTATACCTTTACTTCAATAAACACCTACACTGATAGGTAATACGTTTTGTATGCGGGCTCGCGCTGTAAGGAGAATCGACGCTGTTAGGTGATCATAGTTTGGCCAATCACTTATGACAAATAAACAACAATAAACAATAAACAATAAAATGAAGAATACAAATCAAAATTTTCAGAAAAAGCATTGTTAGCTCTTTAAAAATCCGACTTTTTGAAAACGGAAGAAAAACAAGTTTGTCTAGGCATTTCAAGTCAAAATTTCAAGTCAAAAGCTAGGTTCTGAACTGAGAGAATTGAAATTAATAACGCAAAACGTACACGGGTAGGTGGTAACTTAAAACCACACGTGAGATTGAGAAGTTTGACGATTTTGCCCGGTGCTGCTTTCATGCTACACCCAATCCTTTTTGCGACCACTGCTGCGCTCTCAGTACGGTTTTTATTATTTGATTCTCGGGAATGACGCGAGAGAACACCCCAAGTATTAACAAAAAGACAGCTCAATGTGTGCAAAAAGACGGGGACTAGGTAGAACTTACAAGCACATGATGATGAAAAAGATTATATTGAAACATGGGATAGCGAAACGATGCCTTGTGACTGGACCCCATACACAAGAAGGGAGACAAGTTGGACTGAAACAAATGTAGGAGTATTACGGTGTTGAATACCGCCGACAAAATCATCTTCCTTATCTTACAGGATCGACTTGCCTCACACGTTGAAATGCTAGTAGGAATCTATCAATGAGGATTCCACAATGGAAAATCAACCACTGAGTAGATCTTTACCATGCGGCAGATCTTGGAAAAGATGGCAGAATATAGACAAAACAAATCTTTTCATAAATTTCATAACCAATTTGGAAGACTAGTACCGTCGTTCAGCCTCTGAATTTGAGTGAGAAATGGTGAAATTTGGAACAGTTTCTTCAGTTCAGTTGCCTTAGAAATATACAAATATAGTAAATTTATATAAGTCAACAGTATTTTTGAGTTTGATCCTTCCTGCATAGCTAAACATACATGATCCAAATGTATTGATCGAAATTGACTTGTACTCTAACAGGACTTACAAGGGTTACTTACAAGGGTACAATCACAAAAGTATCTAAATTTCGGATATTTCCTTTTAAAAATCCCGTCAAATCTTTTTCGTCACGCATCAGAGCACAAAATTATTTGACCAGGAGACAGAACGGTTTGACATTTGATGCCAAATTCCGCCAAAAATAACTTTAATGTAGATGGTATAATGTAAAAGTAACATGTCCGTTTTTGCTCATAAATATAGCATTAGTTTGTTTGTGTATGTGACATTTAAAAAATATGTAATTGAAAAAGAGATCAAAAGTTAAGCTTATCTAAAAACCTTAAAATAAGTGCGTAGTTAGAAGTTAGATGATGTATGATAGTGTTCTCGGTTGAAGGTGAAATATTTGGGATTTTTTAGAGTATAAATTCGTTTCATCCTACTTCTTCTTTTACTCCACCACACAATCCGAATACTGTCTCGCTTCGCTCGTTTAAAATCATATGTGCCATGTGCCACATGTGTATGACAATGTGAAGTTTGTCGATTTTCATTGGGGGGGTGATTTACACTGAGGTAAAAATAATGACGATTTTAGACGTTATTGTTATCCTTTCCACAAAATCCGTGGCGATGAAGAGTTGTCCTGCAACTATTCAGAAGCCGAACGTTCAAAAGCAAACGTAGCAAGAACCATACATCCTAGGCGGTAATATTAAATAGGGTGTATTCTTACTACTACTATACCAGTAAAGTAATCATTAAAAAATAATAAAAAATAAAGGAAATTACTGGAAAATTTGATTTTTACATAACTGACTTAAACCGCCACATCAAACTATGGAGACGCATAGTACGTTATGTACCTGATTAACTAAAAAGTTTATTTGAAAAAACTTAAATGAAATCCGCGTTCGCAAAATTTTGCAAATTGTTCTTCATAAATTTATAGTATATATATTACACTAATATATGATATATAGTATGAGACGACGCCACTCGACGCCTCTTCCACGACGGCATCAAGTCTATCTAAGTTGAAAAACATGCAAATCTTCAAGGGCTTATTACTACTTCTAAAAAAATCATCTGATTCATAAAATCATAATAGATTATTAACAAAATCCTCATTTTGAATTTTTCACTAGTTCAAAGTTTAATTTTTGATTTTTATCCTGGCAAATACCCAAAGTGCAATGGCCAGATTGGAGGCTACGCAACGGATCAGAGATCCGTATGCAACATCAGGGATGTATGCAAAAACCATGACGTACGCACAGGGCATTTTCCTGCCAGGATACTGATAACATTCCTATGCTTACTCTTGTGCATATACCGATCTCTGACCTTGGCTATACTTCAGCCGTAAATCCAGTTTCATAATGTTTCCATTATGAATAGCAATAAGCTATCTAGCCAATAGCTGCCGCAATAATTTCAATCCCTTTGCCTATTGTAACATTCTACCCCTTGTCCTCTTCTTAATTGTTCCAAAAATTATGTTTGTATTAAAAAACAAAAAAAAACATCTAGAAACACTCACTTAAATAATCATCTACACTATCCTTGATGTCGTCTCGGGGCCCCGCAATCTGCGGAAAGGGCTTATACCAACATGTCAAGGCTAGAATGGAATTACAGTGACATTTTATGTTTCCTTTGCAGGAACGGAATCATCAACTAATTTTGCGGTAACAGATAGTGTTCTATTTTTTTCTAAGTTTATGCCTTACCAATTCCATAATGAGGATGCTATCTCTAAAATTATCGTTTTCCAGATCTTACCAGGCAAATTTTTACTTGCTTCCCACCTGTAGCTAGTTCGAAGGCTTTAATACGTGCGTGTTACGATAGCATTGCAAAAAAATACTTGGACAGCAAAATGGGTTTTGGTGCAGCAAGCCCTTTTGTATTGACTTTTAAGCTTTATTTTAACTCTAACCAAGATATGTTAACTCCTCCGTGTGTAGAACGTTCATGATAAAAATTGAATCTTAGGCTCGGACCAACCCTGTCCGTCTATGAACATACCATACCCACTATCAACAACATATTTTATTCGTACATATTGGGCATAGGGAAAAAAGTAGTGGTAGATGTGAATAGAAATTATAAAAAAAAGTCTCATAATATATGAAATATTGTTTCCTAGAATGTTTGATATCAAATTTATCAATAAATCTGTTTCATTTATTTTTAAATGTGTTCCATTTATTTTGATCCGTTTCATAAACAGCTGATGGTCGTGCCCAAAGTGTATGGAGACTGAGTGGTCTCATCCCAAAGTGTATCGAGACCAGGTGGACCAAGTGTATATAAAAAACAGGCTATGAGACCACCTGGTTTCCATACACTTTGGTCGTGCCTAAGTAAAAGAAATAGGAGATGTACAATGTAAACTCCGTGCACAAACAGAGTAAGCACAGCGAAAGTGCAATGGAGATGGAGAAAAAAAGCATCGTATGCGTTGCCATAGAAAAGTAAAGCTTTTAGTAGAATTTGTATATAGAAGAAGAAGATGTACAGGGATGAGTTTTTGCATTCAGTTCATCACGAGTACAGTACAAGTGTACAGAAGATTCGAGCGCATTCGGGAAAATTTTAGCATCTGTTTTACGTAACTCATAAAGATTGAATCATTTGCATTCAGAGCTGCCTTAGGAACAGTTCTTGTCGTTTAAACAGAAGTGACGGGTTAATTCAACAAAAAAAACGGAATCGCTTCCGAATGACTCCGGAATCAATTTCGGAAACGGCTTCGGAAGGTAGGTGCAATCCTCCAAGCTCGGCACCGTGCGGAACGGTACGGATCCGTTATGAGCCGTCTGGGGCCGTCCGGCGACGTTGGGAGCCGCTAGTCGGTAACTAGAAACGGTGGCTACGGATCGACTTCAAACGGTAATACACTACAAATAGTTATACTACAATATTATACTATGTGGTAACTTCGATGTGTCGGCAACTTACGTTTTATTTAAATAAATAAAATAACATTGTAAATAAAAAAACATGTGGGATCGGTTACGAATTATAGGACATCTCACGAATTCTTCGATTGCAGTCAAAATACATCTCGTATGGGCCTAATTATGCTACACACATCGCAAAGTGTCTTGGTACACCCTGTACATATTTAACCTTTAACAGACCTTGTACCAGTTTGAACAGGTTGTATCGTTTAGAGGCAGTGTTTAGGTACGAGTACACGATACGATTCTTTGATGACGAATCTCACCAATACCATCACATACAGCTGAATAAAAAAGATTCGCTTGTTGTTCACATGAATGTTTTCATTTTTCTACTAGCTCAGATAAGACATCCATAATGTCAACTCAAGAAAAAAGTGTAAGGCTGAAAAAAGACGGCGCGGGACTATCGCGCTACCGCAATTAAACCGTATAACTGTCTATTCATCCATCCGCCAATCTGGAAATAAATTGTCAATCCAAGCTATGATATTTGTATAAAAACGTTTGTTTGTTTGGTTTCGTTATCTGTTAACTGTGAAATATGATTACGACACAAACAGGCTTTAATTAACTAATTTTCATTTATCGCGCTGCCGGGAAAAGAGCCGAAATGCTGATGGTGTGTATCGCTGTGGAAAACGCGCGTGACACGTTTGACAGCTGAACTGTTATACAAACAGACAGGATAACTGGCATACGCGATAATCCCGTGCCGTCTATTTTCAACCTAAGAGAAGATACACTTCAAAGTCT